>SMMW01000009.1:0-20000 GCA_004794655.1 Marisa cornuarietis | reverse complement strand
ATGATATTTATAAACGCTGAAAGAAAGGAAAAGTTGTTGTAATATAGGAAAGGAACTGGGGAATATATGTGTGTGTGTGTGTGTGTGTTTTGGTGTGTGCGTGCGTGTTTGTTTGTGTAAGCGATAAAAAACATCGTAAAAATCCTTCAAGTCCTTAACGCAGCAGGTGGAAGTAGTGTCCTAACGATGTCTGTCCTGAAGTTTTCAATCCAAAAGCGGCCAAAGGTCACGTCTGTTTGAATATTCTCCATTTTCATCGCATATGTAGGATTTTTGACAGAATGTTTGGCTTGCAAGGATGTGAAATCTAATCGTTTTGCGGTGATAAGAATGATTTCCTTATTCGGCTGGAAAAAATATTAATAATAAATAATTTTAATTCTGTAGTCGAAAATTATATTTGCTTAAACACAGTTTGCAATAATTATGTCTGAAAGGGAATGAGCACCTTTCTATAGACTTTTGACTATTTGTAGAAACTACATAAAAATAAGATGGAAGGTTCTGTAAAACTAGCTTGGGGCTACCTTAAGTAGTATCATTTGAAGAATCTTTTATACCCGCAAGTAAAATTATTTAACAGAAAAAGTTGAAAGTTTACAAAACAGCGAAAAAGAAGGATAACAAACACAGCAGTGGACGAAGATTTTGCAAACAAAAAACAACTTTCTCTTCAAGGTTTTTTTCAGGGAGAAAAAAACCTGATTATCTGCTCCAAAGTTGAACGTCCTAACCGCAAAGCTGGTCTTCCGGTCAAACTTCAGTTCTATGGACTGACTAGTTTAGTGTGTGTCATAAGTTAAAGACAGACAGACAGACAGACAGACAGACAGACAGACATTCCTGCATGAATGTGTGATGAACAAAATGCTGTGAAAAATATTTTTGGAGCATGTTAATAAGATCTTTTGTTTTCTTAGCTATAACAAACACACACACACACACACACACACACACACACACACACACACACACACACACACTTGTATTAAAAAAAACTGTGGATGTCATATGTTAATTTTAAGTGGGGCACGAAAATCGCCCACAGTTAAATTTCTAGACTAACACTGACCTCGTGTCTCCAGCCACTGACCGCTTCAAAGTAAGTAAAAAGCTTTGTGTGCAAACTTCTATGGAAGCATTAGGCAGGGTAGACGGCCTTAAGTGGCTGAAGCGAGCCACACAAGAACAGCTGCCCCAGGGGAGGTGTATGTGTATACACATGTATATGATATGTAGGAGGTGTAGGTGTATACACATGTATATGATATGTAGGAGGTGTAGGTGTATACACATGTATTCGATGTGTAGGAGGTGTATGTGTATACACGTATATGGCACGTATATGACACATGTATATCTCGTTTCGGAGGTGTATGTTTATGACACATGTATATGACACGTCGGTGGTATATGGACCGTATCGACGATTATTCCTGATAGTCAGACATGGGCAAGACTTACCAGAGTGGCAGGAGAGAAAAATAATTATAATCTTTCCTTCCTTTCCCCTCGTCACTTGCGAGGAGTGTCTAGGTGTGGTCTTGACCTTGCTGGCATTTGCTGATGATTGGTTGAAGCATGCTGATTGCACGTTTTCAAAAATATTAAAATTATATAAAAATGTCCTAAAGTACTTCGAAATCAACATCTTCACACAAAAATTTAGCTTTGATCTGATGACAAGAATACGACGAAGTCATCTTTCTTTAGTTTAACATGTGCTTTTCAAATAAAATGTTACACATCTTCAATCATTTAGTCAATATATACTGGTATGTTACTATGTTACATATATCCTTCCTGAGAATGGTACAACTCTTTCTTCATCTAATTTATTTTAGTCTTCCAGACGATATATATCTTGGTGCGTTGTTAGCATTTTTGTTGTTGAGTTTATATGTATGTTTATATGTTTGGTTAGTGAAGCAGAGAATTAAATTTCTGTGACCTGCAATATGCATCAGTCCTGGCAAAAGGTGTAGATTGTACACTGTAGACATTGTGGAATTATTTTATTGGCTGCATTCATTTTGTTTGGTGCCTACTTTCTCCAAAATCCTTTTTCTTTTTGCAGAATTGTAAGCAGAGGTTTGCCTTTATTATTTTTGTAATGGCCTTTCGCGAACCAAGCATTATGAAATAAAGGTTGTATCAAAAAGTTAGGTAGATAGCCTGCAGTTCCAGAACTTCAAAATATTTTGGGATGCTGACTCCTGTTCAACCTTCAAGCAATCCTCAACATTTTACGAAAGACCATTTCATCTCTCTTACAGAACTCGCCCGAAAGGTGTTTTATCCCTTATCCTCCTCCCAACCAACTCCTCCCTCCTATTACGACGACTACTTAGGTCAAAGGACTAAACTCTTTTTTACTTTACAATAATGCTGTGAGGGCGGTCTTATGGTGGGCCGTACCTTCTTCATCAAGATCGTTTTTCCCTCTTAGATAAGGTGGATGATGAATTGCTTCTCAGACCGTCCTTCTCGTCTCATTTCTTCTCATCTTTATTAATGTCCACAAGACATATGCGCCATTTACGTCAGATGCCAGGACCACTGCTGCTGGTCCCTAGCCTTCGGCTTTGGCAGCCCTCGTAGGAAGACGAATTGTGGAAGCGTCGAGATAAAAAAAATCTATTCAGTTTGTTATCGAACTCTTGGATAAGGGATTTCTTGGTTGGAAGTCTATTACCTTGTCATCTCGAGTATTGACAGTTTTCACACGGTGGCTGGCTGAACCCTCTTTTATAGTAAAGATTTTCTCTATTAGTAGTAACTTTAACTTTAATTTTATATAAACACGTATTGACTAGCATCCGCAAGCACGTTAAACAGGTGCGCGCGCAAGCAAACACACACATGCACGGGCGTACGCAAACGAGCACACATTTAACAGACACAGTGGACCAGATCTTTCTTCAGCCTCGTCCTTCCATGTCTGAAGTGAGGGTCAGAGAGCAGCCACGTGACCTGGAGGGAGTTGTCCTAATTGTGTCACTGACTCTGGCTAATTACACTCCCGACTTCTCCGCCTACCACGCCATGTTTGTGTATGCGATACACCGAGACTGAATTTCTCATTAACAATTTCCTAATTAACTCCGATCCCCAAATGTAAATCCCCAATAAACAACACGACGCATTTTAATGTAAAAATACTCGCTATTATTGTGGTCGAGAGCTTTACAAACATTTACAAATAAATCAAATGAAAGAATTATGTTCGGCTATTTATTTAGGTGTCTTGTTAATCCTTTCCTACGATCCAAATAACTAGTCCCCCCACAATTCCTACCCTTAACAAACACACACCGCACACGACACTCGTTGATGCAGTCATTAGCCACTTTAGCCTTATACACAAGTGTTTCTTGCGGCGTGGAGGGTCTTCCCGAGGTTCCGTTACAGAAGCGATGATGGGTACATCGTCGATCTCCCTCGCCACCCGTCAATGGCTCTACACCCGCACAGATACGCGGGAAACGTACTGGAGGGATTGAATCGACTCCTCGCGTGAGCAATCTTCTAGCGCCAGCACCTGTCAACTGTGCTGATTGGTGTAAGGAGTAATGTTTGTGGAACAAATGAGTTTTCAGTCCAAAGATCCTCTTTTGACAGTGGGGACAACACTTGCAGCACAAACTTGACACCCACAAGCCTTGTCATTCTTTCTTTACGAACAGTACTTTCCAAGCGTTCGGGGTGTTGTCTACTCAACATTCTGCCTCCAAAAGTTTTCTTACTCGCGAATTCTGAGCAGCCTGGTCGGGTGGCTACCCCGCTGCTCCTTCGGCTTGCAATGGACCCACACCTTGACCTTAAGGACAATGTGGGATCTGGAGTTCACACTGAGATCTCGTACCCGGTAGGAAAACATTTCCAGATCGTGCATACAGGACGTTTAGCAGGGTATTTCAGGGATAATCTTAAATCGAAGGGAATTTCAACGGGAATCATCGTCAGATAATAAAGAGGAAAACTCCCTGGACACGCCCAGTAGTTTCGCTTTACTGCAGAAGCTGCCCTCTAAAGGTTTCCCGGGCTCATTGAATCTTCCTTCTGTACTGAGCATAGGGCATGCCATTCTGTTTCATGTCTTTAGCCTGATTTTCTAAACAATTTATCACTATAAGCAGTATGTTTAAATACATTGTGACTGTATCAGCACAGGATACAAACCCAAAATGAGCTGTTTCAGGTCTCTGACTGACAAGACCTCCGGGGTAGGGTGGTCTAAGGAACTAATGTTGGACAACCTCAACGTCCTTTTGGACAGTCCGATCGCCTAGTTGGACTCTCTACACACCCGTTTTGTTCAACAGTCTAGCGATGTCTTTACTGGAGTTTACTGAATGTCTTGTTGGACTGTTTAACGATGTCTTTCTGGACCATCTACTGAATACTTTGTTGGTCAGTCATTTCAATGCCTATACAATGATCTTTGCCGGCCTGCTCAATGTATTCGTTAGTGACATCGTCCTAAAAATCAAGATAGCCATATTACAATCTCCTCCCTATGTCTTCATCCGATAGAAGTTAGTGATTGCCTGCATTTGTTAAATGTTCCTTTTCCTTAGCAAGAGGTGTACTTCACCTATAGCGAAGTGTTTCTCATAGTTTACCAGCAATAAAGAAGAGTCTTCATTTCAAATGACAAACACAAGTACACAAGTAGATGTTCTCCTTCTGATCCTCTCATTTGTCAACAGTTCCAACAAAATATACATGACATAGGTTTTCTGCAGCCCAGCAATCGTTGCTGGAACAAAGCAAAGTAGCGCGAGTTTGTAAAAAAAAAAAACCTAAACAAGCTTGCCTAAAAAAATGTTAGCTAATATCGTCTTTGCCTGGTTGCAGCCAGAGTATGTCACATTCTGATAGAATTTTCGTGTCTAGATGTTTAAGTTTAAAAAAAACCCCGCAAACGTCATTTATCAAGTTTTCTTTAAAAGCATCAGTCGCACGGCGCCTATCAGCAAAATGTCAAATTAGGTAAACAATTGGGGAACAACAGCGAAAAGATGAGCTTTGCAATTAGAAGCAGTGGACAGAAGATAATATGATGAACACGAACGTCACGCCCTGCGTATTGCAAAATAGCCGTGAAGACAGGCCAGCAGATCGATAGCGACGGAGGGTGGGAGGACAAGAGTCACGAAGCAACGTTAAACAGAAAATCGATTTTTCGATAAAATTTCCAAACTGCAGTCATGTTTCAGGTGCCTTTACTTCCCTCCCTACCGTACATTCCCCCCCCCCCAAAAAAAAAAGCAAACGACCGTTTACCAGGTCAGATGTGAAATGAAAAAGCGCGTCCGGATGATGGGAAAGTCGGAAATAAATGGTGCGGGGCGTGTGTGTGTGTGTGTGTTGTGGGGGGAGGGTGTTGTCCTGTCTTTTGTCTGATCGTTATTTAGCGAGAACTTCCCTTACGAATGATCGTCACACGGTGGTGGTGAGGGTGGCGGGAGTTTGACCACGTTACGTTCCTGATGATGATGATGATGATGATGATGATGATGATGATGATGATGATGATGCACCTTATTGTCCTGACTAAATCCGCACTCAGAGTGGGTAAAATACCGCCAGCATACGGCACTCAGTACACCGTATTCTCCTATCCTAAGTATATGTCACGTGACAGTAGTTTACCAATCAAAAGCTACGTCAGCTAAATATGGCGACGTCACGCTTTGTAGGGTTATTGAATGAATCGACATCGCATAGAGACTGCAAATTTTGTTTGGTATAGTCGTATTTATGTTTTATTATAATTTTATGTAGGTAGAGACGTTATAAACAAAAATTTATACAGTGAGATATACTTCCGGTTTTGGGTCTTCCGCCGTTCAGTACACAGTAACAGGATTGCTTATATTTATGTATTCTTGTTCTAATAGAGGTAAGTAAAATTATTTCACTGCGTCATACCTCGTCATAGATACCCATTATTATAGTATCATGACAATTTGGCTCTTTCTGTTTTATTTTCAATATTAAATGTATTTGCATTAATCGTGTGTAGGTACAATGCCCAAGTTCAAGAATGGCGGTGGATATAGCGTAATAAGAAAACGTCCCAAGGAAAAGAAAATGAAAATAAAGACGATCAACCCCTTGACAGGACGAATGGTGACCATTAAAGAGGTACAAGGCTCCTTTTTGTTTCCTGCTTCCTCGCAGCAACCGATCCCAGCGACATCATGCATGGATGCACTTGATTCTATAGCCGTGGGTATGTATGAAGAATTTGCCATTAATGAACTGCCTATAGTAAACTGGAGACAGTTTTTTGTTTTGTTTTTGTTTTTTGTACTTTTGTATCGGGAGCTTTGCCTGCTCTAGATTATTGTAAAGACCATCTTACATAATGCTGTAGTAAATATCTACAAAACAACATCAACCTAAAATCCCCAAAACATTCATATACAGGAGTTTTAAAAATAATAGATTTTCTTCTTAATATCATAGAAAGCGGTAAAGAGCAGCGACAAGAACAAGACACAGTTGTTGCTGTTTCCTCACAGCAACCAGTCCCAGCAACATCATGCATGGATGCATTTGATTCTATAGCAATGGGTATGTATGAAGGATTTGCCTTGAATGAGCTGCCTTTAGTAAACGGGTGACAGTTTTGTGTTGTCTATGTTTGCATCAAGAGCACCGCCTACATACATTATTGTAAAGGCCATCTTTTGTAATGCGATAGTAATTCTGTATAAAACAACATCAACCTAAAAACCCAAAACATTCATGCACATAAGTTTTAAAAATAACAGATTTTCTTCTTAATGTCATAGATCCAGAAAATGGAGTAAGCTCTTACTGGAAGAAGAAAGCAAATCGTTCTGACAAATGGGAACAGATACGTCAGGAACTGCTGGTGGTGCACACTGAGCTATGTGCTTTTCCAGATCAAAGCCAGTGTATCTGTTGTGGCTTCAATTTACCAACAATCCGCTGCTTGGATTGTGGCAGCCATGCACTTTTCTGTGAGGACGACTTTCTTGAGCGTCACAAGAATGCTGTATTTCATAGCCCAGAAATATGGAATGTAAGGAACACTTAGTATTTTGGGGTTGAGGGGTAAATACATCTGCAACACAATATTTTATGTGGATGTCAACTTCATTTTTTGACAGCTTCATTTGAACATGAAAATTATTAAAGGAATTTCTTTTTTTTTTCCTCAGGGATGTTGTTTTGTGCCGTATGCAGCCAACTTACCTGTGCTCGTGCATAGCAATCACAAGGTACCAACTTGTGCAAAACGTACAAGGGAAATCACTGTGATTGGAATGAGAGGTAAAATATAAACTTGTTTACTGTAAGAAGAAAAGAAAATGACAGTAAAAATGATGTTCTAGGTATGGTATGGTATGGTTTGGTACCTTATCAATGAAAATGTGCTTGTTTATGTGTAGGTGGCCCACAGCTGTTTACTTTTGAATTCTGCTCATGTGAAAGTGACACCATTACATTACTACGCCATCGCCTTTGGGGTTCTTCCCCAGAAATACCGTCTGTTGCATTTAAACTGGATGTCATGGAGTGGTTGCGTGCATTAGTACTTGAATGCCAGGTGTCAGTGAAGGGGTTTGTCAACGCGTTGGCAACCCGACTTAGCAAGATAGAGAACGTGAGCAGCAAGAAGGTTGGTTGTGGCCTTTTTTCAAATTTGTTTTCAGTTTCATTATTGTTACCTCTAGTAATTGAGCACTTTTAGGGTAACGAGACATTTGAATCACATAATGTAATATCAGTCACTGGTCCATGCTGATATTTGATTAGAATGCCAGTAGTACAAGTTTTTAAGTAAGTGGACATCCAGGGCTGACTGTTTGTGGTTCTTAACTAGTATTCCATTTTCTTCCTGGACTACATAGTGATTCAGGATGTATCCCACAAACTTATTCCATATGTTTTTATTTGCACTTTGTAAATTAGCAGCTACAGGTCCTCTGTGTGAATGATTGCATTTGCAATGTTATATGTGTTAGCTCGGAAAGTTCCATTTATGAGCTCTTATAGACAAGTCATTCACTAGTGCAGAAAGTTGCTTTTGGCATCCTGTTTCATCATTACTTTATATTTTTTATTATTGTTATTAGTTTGGCCTAAGCTTGTGTGTGCATTGCAGGTTAATGGAGTGTATCAGGCCCTCGTAACAGATGCATTTACGATGTACATGCGTCATGAGTACCAGTTGCAGCAGGTGCAACACATTGATCCAGATCTTGATGATGGAACTAGTTGTCCTGCCTGTCATGTAAGTTCTTAATATTCAGGAAATGGACTTTAATTATTGCAGGGTAGTAGAGGTTGTGGATGTCAGTTTTTTAATTTTATGCACCAGGTAGTAATAACAGTAATAATAGAAATGTATAAAGATGTATTTACCATACAAACAATTTTTTTTATCTAATATAGGTGGTCAACGAAGACATTGCGTTTAACTCAAAAGACCATGCAACTGATGGAAGTCAGCTAGTGTTGTCTGAAAATGTGAGTATTATTTGCATTGTTTCACTCACTGTATTTTTCTCTGTCTTATTTACATATGTGTTAATTAATGTTTTGTACTTTGCTGTTTTTTTAATTTTGATCTTGCTTTCTTTCAGAGCCAGATATTTTCATTTGACGCTAATTTTGGGTTATCACGAAAAAAATCTTCTGGAAAAAGCCCTGGCGAACCATTCCACAAAGGGCGGTACTTCATTGACCAAACGGATGTCGATGAGTTCGTTAAAAACTATAGTTGTCACACTAAGAAAGGAGCTGGGGTAAGTCATTCAGAGTGTAAGTTTGTTTGGAATTTAGAGGCTATTTATCATTTATCTGAGATCACGTGGTTAAGCGTTATTATTTTGGACATGTTTACAATAAAATTTGATGGTAAAAAAGGCATGTATCAACAGTCATTGAGATTGTGGTGTCAGAATCATATGGTGTAAGACTGAATCAATCATGTCGTTGTTTTACAGGACTGTAGTGACTTTCAGGCTGGAAGTCATAGATCGAAGTCCCGAACAGACAAGCTGGACGAGACAGCTGTGTTCGGCTGTGCTTGCAGCAGACATGAGTTTCCCCATCGTTTCTTCAGCCTGAAGCATGGTGAAAGGTTATAATGGACTCATTTCTTGATGACTTTTGTTTACTGTTTGAACAGTTCTCATATCTTGTGTTCTTTAAGGGGTTGGTCATACATGGCACAAATATGCATTTAAATATGGTAATAATAATGTGTTTTCAGATTGGGATATGCTGTCTGCCTTATGGAGAAACTTATGGAACAACATCCACAGAAAATTTACATCATGTATGACATTGCATGTGTTCTTTCTGCTCATCTAAAGGTCTGTGTATTTTTGTGTACTTAAAATGTTATTGTATGTATATATGTTTGGCAGGTATGTGGTGTATTTGCTGTAGTGAAAGTTAAACCCTCTTAGCCCATCATAAAAAATATTTCTATGTTTAAAAACATGGGCTTAAAATTTATGATTTTGAAGACGATAGTGAAACTGCATAGCCACGATCTCTGCCGGGTACGCCAGTAAACTGGCTCTTCGGACTCAGTGGGTTAAGAATAATTGTGTTTGCACTAATTTCTTTCAATAAAGGAGAAAGTCTGTGATATTCCTGAAATTTTTTTTTAGTAACAATGTATTGGTTTGCTTATGAGTAGGCCTGAGCGCAAAACATAGTTCTGATGAGACTCGGCTTCCATCAACATAAATGAACCAGTTTGGTGACATGAACATGAAAGACCTCCAGGAACAGGGTTCATTTTATGAAATCATCATTGTCACAGACTGACTGCCAACTGGCTTCAACATACCTTTAAATTCAGGAGTCTAAGATACTACTGGTTTTATTTTGATTTTTTTTAAATTATCATCTGATGTAAAAGTCTTTGTGGTGCACAGTTAAAGTAATGGTTGAAATGTATCAAATAATTATGTTGCAGAAAAGCAACAGTGGAGAGCTGCCATCAAACATACAATTTCTGTTGCCTATTTTCCACAGCTTTGGCCATAAGATGGCATGTCAGGTAACATCTACAGACAGGACCAGATTTCTTTTATGTATCATGATTCCAACAACCTATGGTCACTCCAAATGAGGGGTCCTTTTTAAAATGTATCACCCCAACAGCAGCAAACAGGAAGTAACAACGTTACATCATTGTGCTAACACTGAAAAACATGTAAATAAATGAAAAACAGTGAACAAATGTGAAAACTTCATCAAAAATAAACCATAAAGGTATTCACAAATGCAGTGGCTCATTTTCTTGTTGGCAACAGTCCTGTGGTACCAGTTAGGTCTTCATATAAAGCTACTGATATTTTTTTACAGCTAGAGTACGGACCACGAACAGCAGCTGGGATAGGGCTCACAGATGGAGAAACTGTAGAGCGCCTGTGGTCGTACCTCAGAAAATTTTCTTCAATTACGAAAATGATGACGCCACAGAGAAGAGTGGATTTGCTAACCGATGCACTCCTCCACTATGCTTCAAAGCTACGAAAGCGATTAGGTTAGTAAAAAAGAAAGTGTTTTTTCTTGTATTGTTTTTTTCTTGTGCAGTTTATTCCTATATTTTGTTTGATGGTTTGAGGAACAAGCTATATGACTCATGATTGCTGAGTCAAAAAAAGCAATAGGAAATCTTGATCATAATCCTGCATTATCATTTCTTGCATTCATTTGCACTCTTACTTGACCAGATTGGTTTGTCGTAAAAATATATTTCTGTATGGTTGACAGGCAAACATCTTGAGCAGAAATTCACAAAAGCAGAGACCACCAGACAAGACTCTGAGGGTCGATTTCAGGATCTGACACGGTCATTTCAGGGTAATTAGGCATGTTTGTTTTTCGATGCTTGTTTGCTATAAGCTATGACAAACCTTCCTCTTATCATCAGATGATTTTTGTAATTGCAAGTATTTTTGTTATTCATTTAACAGAACCTGTGGATGCTGCAAAGATTTTGCAATGGCGCCATGAAGAAAAAGCAGCGTGCAGGAAAAATGATGGTAATTTGTAGTACTTTTGTCAGTTGTGTTATTTTAGTAAGGAAAATTAGAAGACAGTGTGATCTAAAATAAGCTTTTTTTACTTTACTTTTCCACAGCCTAAATATGCACCAAGTTAAATGGAATTACAACAGAACACCTTGACTTGTCTAGATCAGTAATTGTTCAAGTCTGTAATGAATATGACTTCTTCTTTCTTGTCTATTTGTCAGTGTCTTCCAACGAGAAGGACAACTACATGATCACATTATTTCAACTGTATCAAAAACAGTAAGTTTCTCTCTCCAAAAAATGTATTCCCTCTGTCCCATAGTCAGGCAAGGCTAATTTTGTACACATGCAGCCAAGTTATAGCCATAACAAGGCTTTTTCATGTCTGTGGTCATTTAAAACCATGTTTGTTTCTTTCTTATCAGGGAAATATGTTTCATTTTGTGCTTTTCATTTGACCTGTTCAGGTATGTATAGAGAAGAGAATAAGTGACAGTCACGCATGCAGTAATACAAATTGCTATCTTGTGCAGGTCAGCTTCTGGACCTTCAGAAGAGTCTGCTGAAAGCAGCACTGAACTAAGTGTGTACGTAGACTTTTTCCCCTTGTGATACTACATGAGAAAATAACAATGTATGGTTGGTCATTTTGTATCTGTTAATAACATGAAATGATCATCTGAAATGCAGGATTAGATGTACAAGTTGTATCACTAATAATCAGACCTGTAACTGTGACATTGCATTACAATTTTTATCTACCTTCCACATAGACTGGCAGCCAAGGTTACAAGGCTCGAAAACCAGCATGGCTTCGTGCGGCCCTCAAAAGACAGCAGCCAATACAAAGAAATGCTCACATCAGCTGTTGTGTGCAAACGAAAGTTGGTCCTCGAGCAGATGAGGGCAGTGTCTTCCGAAAGAAGCTACAGTCTGATGCAGCTGGCAGAAGCTCGTGAGTAAACATCTTACCTTCTCACTGGTTTTCCAAAGGGGCAAACATGATTGCTCAGGCTTAAGTCAATCAAAGTACTCATGGTAATTTAAAGTAGCTATTACTCCTACTTTGCATGTGGGGAGAGAGAAGAGAAATCTGGAATTTTGTCTCATGTAGATATGTATCAAACACCACTGTATTTTCTGTGTCACTGCTCTTATCCAAAAGTAAATAAATACTTAGTAAACTAGCAAAACATAAACAGACTTCATACATGTGATGTCACATTTTCAGGTGGCCAGGAAATGGCCAAGAGAATGAGTGGTGTTGTGACCAGACACAATAAGAGATTAAAGAGTCTTCTCACCACCTATAACAACTTTGCTCCTGTGGAAGGACTTGAGACTCTTCCTGCAACTCTCCAGTTTGCAGATGTTGCTGACAGAGGAAGTTGGGTGTATGGTGTTGTTCCCGAAACATCAGCAGTAAAAAGAAAAGTCATTCAGCTGTCTGATCTCATGATCAGATGTGCTGAAGAGAAAGGGTTGCTCAAAAGAGATGCAGCAGCAGCCCATTCCTGGTACAAACTCAAGCAAAGACAGTGCCAGGAACATCTTGATAGATTGCCAAATCTTTCTCAATATGACCGTGGCTGCCGTGCCTTGATATTTCAACACATGTTTCACTTTGAAAACATGTTGGGTGAATTGGAACTATTAACATTTGCTGAGTTCACTGCACTTCCTAAGCCAGCTTTGCAGTTCCTGTCAGCACCTCATGAAGTTCCTTCTGTCGATACAGACGTGCAAGAGCTGTCAGAGCTGGAACTCGAAGAAGTGATGTTCCTGCTTCAGCAAGGTGAAGAAAATCTGGAGGAAGAATCGGACGATGAAGAAAATGTGGATGAGTGATGTATTTTTCCTTCTCCAAGATTTGTGTACAATGATGTATCTTCCAAGATTTTTACCTGCCTGTGACTTTCACCACATGTATAGGTTTAACCTCATCCCATTTCTGTACGAACGTTTTGGTATATGCTTACTAGAAATAAATTTTCCACAAATTAGTGTTCGCAAATGACAATTTATTTCTAGTAATAACACTTGCTCAGCTGCTTTACATACACCAAAATGTTCATACAGAAATGGGACGAGGCTAAATCTATACTTGTGGTGAAAGTCACAGGCAGGTAAAAATCTTGGAAGATACATCATTCATCCAGATCAGACTCATTGTCCGATTCTTCCTCCAGATTTTCTTCAGATTTACCCTCGGCTGTTTTCAAATGTCCAGTTTTCTTTCTTATGATATTTCTACATAGAGCAATCAAAAATGCTTAGAATAACTTGTGTACATGAAAATTGTTTTTGGGTTGATATGGAACACACTTTATCTTGAACATGTGCTCCTCATCATTTGGATTATCAAGGCACAGTGCAGTGAACTTTTAATTCTGGTGGTAAATGAAGTGCAAATCATACTACACACAAAAGTGATTCAAAATTATTTAACTACTGCCTTGTATTATGGGAACATTTTAAGTATTTAGTAACAGTCTTCCTACTTCTCACAACAGCAATTCTTGTTGCTCATTTCACACATTTCTTGTTGTCTGCTGATATTTCCAGATTCACATCATACACCCAGCTTCTTCTATGACGTAGATCTGCCTTAAAAATATTCTAATGTTGTGATTGCAAATTTTTGTGTATGTTTGGCTTGCTGAAATGCACTTACTACCTTGTAAGTAGAATTTGTTACATTGCTTGTTGGTTTTTCTCTATAACTTTCCACACTTTCAAGTTATATTTATTCATTGGGATTGTTGTCAGTATTGACAATTTTTGCATGGAGTGCAATCGAATGCACATGCACTTTTTTTTATTAACTGTCACCCTACTGAAATAAAATGATTTTATCAAGTTCTGTTTAAAAGCATAACAGTTAAACTTGACCTTTTCAGGTCAAAAAAGAATACCTGCCCTTATCCCCAATAATTCTCTTTTCATTTTAACCACTAGACCAAAATTTTCACAAATAACAAGCATTGTGGCAGATATGACCCAATTTTATTACTGTATGCACTGTTACTGAATGTTGCTACTAGGCAACACAAATGTCATACACACAAGCCACAAGATAACTTTCAGCAGCAAAAACAAGCCATTCATTACAGTATATACATATATACCTCCGGTTCAAGATGAGGCAAATACAAGAGAAGTACTGATCTCAGTCCTGGAGCAAAGTAGGATAGCAGTAAGAATATCTGACAAATATTTGATGCATAGGCCTAAGTTAAAAGATTTTGATATAAAAACCATTGTTGATTATGTTTCTTTTTTCTGTTAAGCTTGTAAAAAGCATCCTTTTCTATGAAAAATTTGTTTTGTTCCTAAAATTCCATTTTTCACTCTTTAGATTGCATCGAGCTATGTGTGTTGATGTCTTAATGAAAGTTAGCACATTTGCTTGTTGATGTGCCTTAAGCCTGTTACAGGAGAAAACCCATACAACTTCTTGCATAATTATTTTAATTTTGTAATATGAAAGTTGTGAATTTTTTATGTAACTGTGTGAATATAAGATGGTAACGGCTTGGGCTGTGTAGGATATGATGTTATGAACTCATTATTTGGTATACACTGCTGCTATTGTAATTATGTTGTAAGTGAATATATGAAATTGTAAAGACATTATAAATGTGGATGGTAATAAGTTTTTTAATTTGGTCTCTGTGATCATATTCTTTTTTGGGCATGTGTTTGTGCAAACGTGCTCTTCAGGGTTTTTCATAAATGTAATAAACAATTGTCATTGGCATTTTGGCTAGCTTTGTATGTTTTTGATATGATACACAATTATTGTGTGCCTATTGCTTTATATCTTGCCTATCCAAGTAAAGAATGAAGGATGACCATTTTCATGTCATGCCAAATAAATACTACTGTATCATATAATCTTGTATTTCTTGTCTTCATTCCATGGTTCATCTTGTCATGTCATGCCCAAAGACAGGTCCAGTCATAGAGTAAGCAGTTAGCTTGTCATCGGATGCCTGGTTGAGGAAATGACGTGTTTTAATGTCTGGTGTTCATAGCAGTACCTAGTGTTGTGCCTGTCTTCTGCACTTGCGCTTTAAGGCAGCAATGGTTGGTTCAGAGGTGGTGGTGGGGGCATTGGTGTTTTACGGCAAGTCAGCAACTAAGGCTAGACAACGGTAAGGCAGTCAGCCCTGTAAACAGATGCCACATACAGAGAAAAAACAGCGCGCTTGAGACGAGAGCTGAACCCAGGACAGCCAACCTTCACTGTATTGGTGACAGGCGCTAACTGCCCTCTGCTATAGGAGGAAGAAAATGACAATCTGCTACGCTAACCCTAACCATAACCTTCAGCTCGAAAAGAGCGTGCTCTTAGCCCTTAAGACAAGAACGAGACATATAGAACATATAAAGGACGGCAAAATAAACGGCAGTAGTGATGACTGATAAAAGATGACTAATGAAAGAGAAACGCAAGGGGGAATCGGAAAACAAGAAGTAAGAGATCATGATTCTGTAGAGGAAGACGAGCAATTAAGGGAATAGCATTGTGTAGACCATTGCTGGGAGTAATGCTCAAAGAAAACGTGTGTCTTTATTGCACTTTTTACGATTCAATGGCAGATACAGGTGGCGGATATGGAAGCGGATAAAGTTCCATCGGTTTGCTGCACAGTATCTAAAACTCACGTCATCATATGTGGTTCTATGTTCTGGAACCCTAAGTATAACCCTAAAGCCTGACCCTAAGCACTGGTGACACAGCATAGACCTAAACCTTAACTCCTGGGGACAGAATAACCCTAACCCTAGTGACACACCCTCTCTGATTCCTAACAATTGTGAAACAGCATAACCCTAACTCTAAATCCTCCCTCTAGTAACAACCAAACTCGAAACCCTAACCCTAGTCACACATCATAACCCTCACCCTCATCCTTACCCATAACCACTAACCCCAAACATTCACCCTCACCCTAACCCTAAAACCTAACCCTAACCCTAAATCCTAACCCTAGGGACACCGTAACTCTAAGCCCTCATCCTAGTCCCACGGCATAACCCCAACCCTGATGACACATCGCAACCCTAAATCCTAACAATGTTTTATGCTTTCGTATAGACCTGCCCTCCATAATCTGTTCGTGACACTGGAGCAAATGAAGTCTGGTACCCTTCTTAAGCGCTGCTCACCTCACGTAAATTATGCGTTACGTCATTTAGCGCGATGCCGACGCAAGCGGAAAGCACTAGGGTCTACTCACACTCGCTATACTCACCACAATCGCGAACCTACTCACTCTCTCATATTGCACACATCTGTGACAGTGCCCGAGGAGCCTGTTCGTACAGTGCTAATCTCCTACAGTGAGCGCAAAAGCGTTTACTCTGTTCAGAGCATGGTTAATTGCCACCTAGGATGATGCAGAAACCCTCTCTCTTAACAGTGAAGCGGCGCAAGCATGTCTGGCACAGTCATGTAATCTAGATCGAGAATATTGTCTAAAATCGTCCTTCATGGTATCTTGGATGGGAAACGTAGGTCGACACCGATGTCCAATGCAGAGGAAATGGTTGGTCAAAGCTTGGATGGGTTTTCCACCTCACCATTACCTAAGACGGGCTGCGATTTAGCAGCCGCTGCATCTACGAGCCATGCTGCGCCCTTCGTCCCCATTACGACACTGGCCATCTCTCATACAACTTAATGTCTAGAAGTTACCAACCCCCACCCACCTTCCCGCCGGAGTGCTGATCCGCCCCTGAAAACAAATTCCGGATTAATATGTGATTGTGCTGTGTGCTATGCGGTGCTGCTGCTGTGTAATATGTGATTGTGTGTATACACGCGCGCACCTCAAGGCTGTTTGATCCCCGCTTCTGTTTATTCTGTATACCAACAGTTGTCGCATTAACCATGAGGGTCAATACCTCGTCTAATTCTCTGATGACACAGGACTGCTGTCTCTCCGTAGCGGGCCAGCAGATACCCATGGTGTAGCTTTGATGAGAATTTCTGAGAACTTAATGTGAGTAAGACCAAAGAGATGGTCTTTGATTTCCGTCGAAATTCTTCACCAAATCCCGTAAGTGTTGTCCACGACAAGGAGGTGGAAATTGTTCCTGCTTTTAAATAAATACCTGGGCATGATCTTCCACAGGCGACTGAACTGGGATGTCAACATCCAACCTGTCGTGAAGAAGGCTCAGCAGCGCCTCTACCTTCTCCGGAAGCTGAAGTTTTTCTCTGTCTCCCACCAATTTCTTCAGCTTTTTTACAGATCGCACATAGAGAGCGTGCTGTCCTTCTCGTTTATCTGTTTCTACAACAGTTTATCGGTGAAGGACAAGAGCAGCCTACATCGTGTGATATCCACCTGCTCAAAAGTCATTGGGACAGCCCAAACTACTCTTCAGTCTCTATATAACAGGCAGACATTTCTGAGAGTGTCTGCACTTCTTCGTGATGACAGGCATGTCCTCAGATGTTCTGTTTATCTACGTACATATCATATGTGTACATATGCCTACTTCATGCTTCTCTGCATCTTGTGCTCACAATGTATTTAATGTTTATTATATTACATGTATGTTTGGTTACTGTGTCATGAACACGGACTAAAACCCACTCCATTCCTCAGTCCAGCATACCAGACTGTCACTTTCTTCCTCTAAACCGAACATTGCTGCCCGAAAGCGCCAGAGCAGAGGATACTCTGAAGACCAGACACCAAAACACCTCCTTTTCTCAACCATCATCAACTTTAGACATAGCAACAACCCACTGATATGTCCGCCGAACTCAAGGGAATCATTCAAGGACAAGCTACCAGTAAGAACTGCGTTCTCTATGACTTGACCTGGCTTTCAGCACGACACACAGCAAGATGAACCATGGAATGAAGATTATATGATACAGTATGCTTGCTCTTATTTGACAAGCCATGAAAATGATCATCTTTCATTCTTCAGTTGGATAGGCAAGATATAAAGCAATAATTGAGACAATTTTTTTATTCTATCAAATACATAAAAGGGCACTAAAATGACAATTCTTGCATTTATGATGAATCCGGGAGAGCACTTTTGCACAAACACATGCCACAAAAGAATTTAATCATACAGACCTATTAAAAATGAATAACCACCCACATTTATAACCTATTTACCATGTCATACATTTAATTAGAATATAATTGCAATACCAAATAATCAGTTCATAACATATCCTCATTAATACCCACACAACCCAAACCCACTACTATCTCATATTCACACAGGTACACAACAAGTGTCACAACCTTCATATTACAAAATTAAAATAATAATCATACAATACGATATATAGGTTTTCTCCTGTAATAGGCTCAAAGCATATCAACAAGAAAATGTGCTTTCGTGCAGACACCAACACCATGAAGAACACACAGAGCATCATGTAATCGACAGCTACTAAAGAGGGAAAAATAATCAACAATGGCTTTTATATGCATCAAATATTTGTGAGACATTCTTGCTGTTATCAATTTTTCTCCTGCATTTGCCTGATCTTCTCTGGGAAGTGTGCATAAATATACATACTGTAATGAACTGCTTGTTTTTGCTACTGAAAGTGACCATATGCCTTGTGTGTATTAGGTTTGTTTTGTCTGTCTTTTTTATTTATTTTCAGTCCCACAATGCCAAATATTGTATTTCTCCTGTGTATCATCAGTATACTGTCTACTGGTATATTATACGTATATTAATGTCCATGGTGTATGTGTATGTACATTATGAAATTAAATACAAAAGGAAAAGAGTTTAAGTACCCAGAAAGAAGCCCCATCAGTCAGCTTTGTTAAACAGATGGCACATGTCAATTAAAACTGTAAGTCTTTAAAGTACAAAATGCCCAGCAGCAGACAGTGTTGGAAAACACCTCAAGCATCATCAGTAACAAGCTGCTGTAGTCTGCTACTGATTGTTAGGTCTGCTTTTCTTCCTGAAACATTAAGTTAAAGGTGAAATTTTTACCAAGACTTTGTTCCAAGCTTTACCAAGAAACGAACATCATCTACCATTTTTAGACATTCTTAGTGCAGCTGGCACCAATGCCATAACATACTCTTTTTCATCTGCCTATAGAGGCTCATGCTGATACATGCCCTTGACTGATTAGCTGACATGGTTAAGTGTTGCAATTACCTGTTCCTTAACAAATAATTTCCCAGTGCAAAAGAAGTCCTTTTGACTGCTGTCTGTTGTGCCAAAAAGCTGTCAATATTGCTCCTTGTCACTGGCTTCAGCCCAGCCAACTCTTGACTGAAGTACTGCTGGACAGCTAGTACTTCTGCTGCTGTCCATAGAGTTCTGGATCCTGCACAATAACATGAAATAAGAGTTGTGATTCAGAATCAACTAAAATACTGCTGGCATCTGAATAATATATTTGTTGCTAGGAAAAATGAATGTGGCTGAATAAGGCTGTGGACTTATGCACAATGGACATTGTCCATTATCAACTGAGAAGATATGTACATCACTGCACTTGCCGTTACAGTCAGCCATAAAAGTGGAACAGTTGTAAAATATGTCCTTTTAAAATATATTGACAAAGAATTATTACCTTTTCCTCCCCTTTTTCCCCCCGATTGCTGGTTTTGGTGGTGCTTTGCAAGATTCGTGACTGCACCTACACACAAATGAATAACCAGAGGTGAAAAGCTTCCAGAAAGGAATGATTTTATCAATGTCTGCCCTGCACAATACTTACTATAAGACATCGGTTTAATTCATAAAAGACCTATCAAATTTCACCTTCATGAGGTAACAAACCAGTAGCCTGAACATTGTGACGACAAAGCCTGTGTTGGTTTACATTCTCATGATGCCGACATGACTACAACAGGGTGTTTCTTGTTTACATTTGATGCTGTCACAGCATTTGGAACTGCTGATGGGCAGCACAACAGTGATCTGTTTAGCTAATCTTAG
>SMMW01000089.1:125000-288654 GCA_004794655.1 Marisa cornuarietis | reverse complement strand
CATCAGTAATTTTGTTCGTCTCTCGCCTCCTTTGTATGTCTCGTTCTTGTCTCAAGCGCCAAGAGCACGCTCCTTACGAGCATTAGTATAAACTACACAAATAACGCTTTTCTTATTTTTTTTTATTATTATTACCATGTTTCTAACCGCTCACTTTCTAACAACCTGAAAAGATCAAGAAAGGACTTTCACCTTTAATTATTTCATAGCTGGTCCATTAAAAGGGTTTCTTTTTATTGCTTAAACAAAGTTTATTTGAGAAAAAGAGCCTCGCTTAAAATGTATTTCAAACAAGATAACTCGCTGTATACTATGTTTCATACGAGCGTGAGTATGTACTACACAAATAACGCTTTTCTTCTTCTTTATTATTATTATTACTGAAAGTGTGTTTCTAACTGCTCACTTTCTAACAACATGAAAAGATCAAGGAAAGACTTACACCTTTACCTTATTACATAGTTGGTCCATTTAAACGGTTTCTTTTTATGGCTTAGATGTCAGCAGAAAAACTCGTTTAAAATGTATTCCAAACAAGATAACTCGCTGTATGCTATGTTTCATACTTTTCAATTAAGTGATGAAGGGGAGATAATAATGCCGGGTCTTGGTATACGAAATGACACAACGAATAGTGATTGGAAATCAGTTCAGTTTGTGTAAAGTGTTTCCATTTGTTGGCGATTTCACGCTCTCCTTAATTTACAGGCTACTGCAGAGGATGATACTGAGGCATGTAAAGCGAAGGGGTAGGTTTCTTATTATTTATTTGGTTTTAAGCTATGGCTGCAACAATTTATGTGCTATTCTTTTTAATTATAGGGTCGATTCCAATTTTTTCCCCAGGAGAACGAGATGATCACACAGACACGTTGCAGCCTAGCGGCACTGGTGAGTTCTGTTCATGCCCATTGAAACACCAGTTCTTCATAAGGACATACATTTATTTTTAAATAGTAGAGTAACAGTTGAAAGGTCAGATCAAAGGCTCTCACATTAATTCTTGTGGCTTTACTTAAAGAAAATGTTATTATCATTATACCATCAATAATCATCATTGAACCAGAATACCTTACAATTAGCCGACAGGGCAATAACCATTTTGCTCGATGCAAACAACTTTCGTTAAAAGTGTTATTTTTAATACTTGTGTGAAAATTTAATTTTGTTATTTACAGAAGTCGATGAACACATTGCTGTCGAGCCTAGGTCTTCCGACGGTGTTGTTTCCAAGAACAAGGTCGCTAGAAACATGCTTCACAGGTCTGACAATTACGATGACTGTGATAACCACCGGTCATCTGCTGTTCCCCTGAGAGAGGTCAGCGCATCAGGAAAGGCCCGGGGTAATGCAAGTAACTGCAGGTTATCCATGGAGCCCAGAAGTCCAGATGTTGTTTGGGGAGGTCCATATGCGGAGATCAAAGATGCTGAAACACGGCCCAAGTCAACAGAGCGACGCAAGTCAAAAGCTTCTGGTCATGCGGAGAGAACACAGAGGAAGAATAGAGACACTGTTGACGTTGTCAGCGGGAGGCCACTTCTTAGAAACCAGTAACACCGCAGAAGAAAACAGCAGAATGGGAACGAACGAACCTCAGTCTGTCATACGCTTTATTGTGGGGAGGGTGGGGTGGGATAGGAAAGGAAAGGAATACAATCCATTGCATGACGAGCTAGGTGCTGATGCTCTTGCATCTTGGACCTGAGACATTAATGCGAACGGGAGGAAAGAGGGAGGATCTGAGTGTGGTCCAGGTGGATATTTTTTCTGCCTATTTACGCTAACTTTCGTGTGTTACGTGTACTGTGTCTACCTGGGCTAAATAAAACGTTCGCAGCAAGAGTTCTGGTCTGATGTTGATGTTCCTTATGAGAACATTAAGGAACATCTTAATTCATTGTCTTGATCCGATTCCTGACAAAGTGCATCGCAAAACTGATAGCTCTGTGGGATACCTGAGTCTATGAAAGAGATAGATTTCTTGTTGTAAATGTATTTTTTATAATAAAAATATTAAATGTTGCTAAAGAACTTTGACGTGTCTTTCATAAATATTTTTAACAGTTTTTAATCTTGTTGGATGGAGATATAGCACTTAGGAAGAAAAGTGATAATTTAAACTCTTAACTATTTAAGATATATATTTTACATAAACATTCCCTCGTGTCAAGCATGCTACCTTATTCAGAAAATTAAAAAAAAAGAAAACAGAAAAGGGGAGAAGAACAAGCTTGAAAGCTTGCAATTCAGGTTTCGTAATATACATGGTCTTATGGACAACGAATTTTATTTAAATTTTATTGAAAGAAGAGTCTTCTATGGCTATTTTCATCGCAACCTGTGACACTGGTTGAAGTCAAAGGAAAATGAAAGAATCCAGCTATCAATGATTGTATCATATTATTAAAAAACAATAGTTGTGTCCCCTATACTGAGAAGCATCAGTTCTAAATAGATTTAACTAGCATAGCTTTGGTAAGAATGAACAATTATTTTGTCACGGACAGATTTCTTGCATAATCAGAAAAATGCTAAACTTTTAATATTTTAAAGAATTCTTCCGTTTTACGCTGTGTAAACTGTACAACTTGTCTTTTTTCGTTTAAAGAATCAAGCAGCTTGTATTTAATATCGTAAACAAATTCTCTAAGAAAAGTATCTAATTGAAATAAACAAATAATGTTCTTGCTTGCGCGTATCTTCCTTAAATACATCATCCCCCCCCCCTGCCACACACACACACTCTCTCTCTCTCTCTATCTCACAAGCGCCCACACTCACACGCACAAACACGCATAAATACATATATATATATATATATATAAAACAGTGACATTTACATTGTTTCAATTTCAACATAAAGACAATAAGATATAGCTAGAGAGAAAAAGAGCAAGAGAAAACAGACACAAAAAAGAAAGTGAGAGGGGAAAAGATCAAAGATTATATTTTACAATGCATGGACTCTGAATCAGACAAACAGTTTACCTCTTAAATGACATAAAACTATCGTCTTCATGATTTCAATCTTTACTTCGCCTGTACGGCTCGGCAGTTGTGCTTTAAATTTAAAAAAATCTCAATAGAAACATCAGCAGCAGTAGCAACATCAGAACACAGTCGCCAGTATCAAGTGTAAGTCGACTTTGTTAATACTTGCCACTGGAGACATCTTTTTTCTGTATGAAATCATAATAAACTAATGTTTTGCATTTTCTTCTAGCGTCTTTTTTCTATTTATCCAGCGTGAACAGTGGTGTGAATCTATGTGATATTAAAAGAAATGCAAAAGGAAAGATAGGCAGCATAACACATATTTCATACTAAACAACATTTTAGTAACATAATCAGCCACATACTTACCAACATACGTGTGAAACAGAGTGTGTTTAGAAACGGTGTACGTCATATATAATAGGAGACAACCATCGTTTTACTTTATTTTCAAACGTGTTTGTGAGTTAATATGTCCATAATCATATTGGATCTCTTCAAAATATTTGCAGGCCCCAGCTCATTGAACACGACGTAGTGGCGGAAGAAATGTCCATGTAGGGAGGCGTCCAATAGTTGGCCGGCACGCAATCTTTGAGGTTGCCGCAAGAAAAGTCGAAGCAGAGATGAATATTTTGAGCCCATGCTGGTGCGTTCGTAGGAACTTCTAGCTTCCACTGCATAATGCACTCTCCATGCTTCTCGCTGGTGTCGTCAAAATACTCCGGTGTCCACGAGTCTGGCGCAGCTCTGAGTATGAAGGGAACACCATCTTTACCATCTCTACCTCCACACGCGCAAGGAGACCAGACGGAGTACCAGCGGAATAAGATCTGTTGTCAAAGAAAACCTTGTGATTTTAGTAAAGACATTTTAAAAGCAATGAATATTAACTGCCCTCTTACGCCCACCATTTTCGTTTCCTCTCTTCTTATCGCTTATCTCACTAGTCAAGCCATGGTCATAGCGCCTGACAACCTGTATGCACTATTTTACTCAATGTCGTGATTACTTATATAAGATTTCTCCTCAGTTAAAAAAAACGTTTACCTTAGTAGATTTGAGCCATGTGTGTGAGGGTGCATTGCCTAATAATAAACTCCATTTCATGCCACAACCACCGTCACGGGTGTCTGTCATGTCATGATAAGGTTGAATCATCCGATTTGGCGGTGCACAAAACTTATCTTTGTCCTTTCCATTGCACTGAGCTTTGTTGCCTCGAGCATCAAATTCAAAGCAAAAAGTGGGTTTGTTGGTAAACCATTTGGGAACACGCACCTGTTTCAACAGACAGCTGTCCTAGTAACATATAGCACCGCCAGAAAATAAAGTAAATCTAAGCAACAAAAAACAACATATTAACGAAGTTGAATCCTTGACCATTATGGATACCTTTTCAAGAAATCAATCTTACTCATCGCCAGACCTTCTGAGTATGTTTGCGAACGTATTTGTTTGTGTTAATAATAAGTTGTAATTAGAAACAAGCCACATAAACACATTATAAACCTAGACTAGACAAATGTGTTTCTTACTCCTACAATAATTGTGTATAGGTTAATATTGTGATATGCGTCTGAACTAGTAATAGTCTCAAACTTCGAGAAAAATAAATGGCGATAATAACAAATCATCTTAAAAGGTTAAAACTGACAAATTTAGGGCAACTCCCAAGATCTAAACAGGAAGTGCGTAGTTCATTAGGCTACGACAGTTCAATGTTTCCTCACACCTGGTTCTCGATTTTTTGCAAGCTGTCCTCCAGCGTTTTAATCTTCAGTAATTTCTTGTTTTTCAGCTTATTCAAATTTTCCAGCTCTTTCTGTACGTCTTTTAGCTGAGAACTGCCCGCTTTCCACTTATTGCTTCGGATGTGGGTCAGTCGGTCAAGGTCGAGCATCTTAGCAAGCAGGAGATGGAACTGAACGGCTTTTTCCATTTCTTTTTTTTCTGTTTATCACTGCATGAAAAAGGTTTTCTTCTTTCTGAATACTGTTTTGGATGGATAATTTTGTCCAACAATGTGCACTGATACCTTTGTCTTACGTGACCCTTGAGATGAAGCCACAAAAGTACCCTATGTCCTGTTTTTTATTTAAAGCTTAAGTTATCCCAACAAAATTTAACCAAACAATGAGACGGAGTTATCATAATCCCCTTGTTTAATTAAAGTTTGACATTTAAGAAGATTTACTGAAAGAATACAAATAAAAGGAAGACAGAGGGGCAATACGCAAGGGGATAATTTTAAGGGAGGGGCGGATAAAACAGTCTTAGCCGTACAGGAAAGGGAGTCGGTTAATGTTTTTGTCAAAAGGAAAAGTGAAAACAATCACTTGAGTAGTCTGTATCTTTTGGAAAGAAGTATTAAGAACAGTCAGAGGTGTGATTTGTGTATTGAGTGGACGGTAGAAGGAAGATAGATGAAACTGGCTTACAATGGCAAAGTACTGAGTGAGAGAGAAGATCAACGGTCTACCCTGTAGTTCAGGTTTGTTACATTTAATGGTTTTACAGAGCTATTAAGTTCAATCACATTTAATAGAGAGTAGGGTAGGTGTGTAAATTGAAGAGAGGGTAGATAAACGACAGCAATAAGTAGTTTTGCCATATATAAGATAACATTTTAACCATTTCTGCTGAGAAAAAATATCACCAGTTAGTCAGATGTTGGTTTTAATACATTTTACATTTAGATTTTTTAATGTTTTGGCAAAACATTTTTAATGGAGTCACGTACGTGGGAGGCAGAACAATTTATTGAGGCGATGTTCTTGTTTTTATTGAGAAGATATTTTTGCCGATGCACGTAAGCCGCGTAGCTAAATGTGTGGCTTGGGAAAACCGCCATGGATATTTCACAATGTTTTACATAAACATCTCATCGTCTTGTGCAACACAGCTGAACTAACTTGATTAATGCTTGTGTTAGAGTATATCAGCGAGCAATATCTGAGCAAACTCACCGGATCAAGTCACTAATAGGTTCCAGTGACCCAGAAATAAAGTACGGGGCCTTTGCTATGGTCTTCTGCCACTCAGCCAGGTTCTTGGAAGCCAGGCTTTCCTTTCCACCGTAATACCTATGGACACAAGTCTGAGACTCTGATCCTTATATCTTCTTCCATTCGTATCTAAACCGTCTTAATTTATAGTCGCAAAAAGTACATACACGATTAAAGAAAGTGATGGGAGAGAGAGAAAAAAAAACAGAGGCAATGTATACACAAAAATCCTTAAAAGCAATAGCACAATACAAACCGTTATCAACACTGTAAGGTATATGTAACCTTTTGTCAATTCTTGTAAGTATTTAGATCCTGACCACCACAACTGCCTACATGGTACATATGTTAAAAACTCTTAAGTTCTTAATTCTTCAATTAATAAATCTTCAAAATAATAAAATACTTTTAAATAAAATAATAAACATTGCACCAATAAAAATAGTACATACCAAAAGGACAATGTAAATTACACAAAACTAGACTGCTGATGGTTCCTCCTATTCACCTCAGTCTACAAAATTGCATCCCATTGCAGGAAATACCCCCTTTTTCCTTGGAAAAAAGCTGCATACTGTATCACACTAGCACACCCACACACACATGCACGCACGTATATTGTCAATGTACACTTATTCGTCTGAATGATCAGGCAAGTCACACTATTAGATAATTTTTTAAAACCTTAAAAATATTCGTAATCTACTTATGGACAGTAAGATATCATCTCACAAGCATGAAAAATATCGTCTTTAAGACAAGATCAAGCTTATTCACCATGTATTAAAGCAACTATAATAATTTCAAACTGACAACAACTATTGGTCTAGTATATATTCAGCTCTACTTTAACACAAAAGCGGTTTAAGTGCAGACATTTTGAATACAGACCTCATATGAGGCAAGTCGGCACTGTAGATAGGAGCAAAATGCTGGACGCTTTATCAATTAACATCCTATTTGTTTCTCTATCAGTCGCAGGTTCTTACGATAAGAAGGTACCAAGTCATGGTAGATGTGTCAACCGTAAAACAAATTCTAGACACACACACACACACACACACACACACACACACACACACACAATTATGTTAGTCTGCCCAGACGATCCTCATTGCTTTTGTATGATATGACGAGTCTATACTGACCAGTTAATAATGGCAACACCATACTACACTTACCTGTTAATAATACCATCACCACTTTATACTTACTTCTTTATTGTCGTTGATGCTTCCCTTAGTTCGGCTACACTGTAGTTTTTCTCTTTTTCAACTCCCCCTCCGGTTCCAGCTGAGAAAAGGTTTTTCACAAGAGCATCAACATTGACTTTGAACATTTTATCGTCCAGTGTCTGCAAACTTGACGTATTAGTTTCTATGGTAACCACCATGGCCCCACCAAGCTTTCCTTGGGAAAAGTAGTGGGTCCCGAAAGTTTTAATGAACTTTTAGTAAGCAGACGGATTGGCAGCAAAGGTCGATGAAAGACTGTTTAGAAGTTTCTGAGCACTTGCCCCTAAGGTCAACTCTATATGAGGCTTAAGTTTCATGACAAATGTTTCGCTTTTGTGCGTACGCTTGTGAGATGTAGAAGTTGTTCCCTGCGAGATCTTTCTGTAAGTCAAAAATATTTTTATGTCAGTAATTCCAGCCAGAATAAGAAAAAATACCTGTGAATTTCGTCAGAATGTAATAAACGTTTAACAATCTGTCATTGCTTCGCTATTCTCCTAAAAAAAATGAGCACTTTCTTTTTTGCTGTAAGTAATAAAAAATAGTGAAATTGTTTATTTTGTTTTGTGGCACTAATTAAGTTAGTATTGAAAGTTTACTTTTGCTAAAGTGAATAGTTACAAAATAATTGATATGTCAGTTTAATTAGCAAGGAGCTCACAATTCTTAACCTCTGACCTGCATTTTGCTGTAGGTGGAACTCACAGAGAAAGCGGCAACTGCTGCCTCAGCTTTGATGCCAGCGTTGGTGGAGAGCGATTTCTTTATTTGACTTTCGCTGTTGATTATCTGAGTCTCGGAAATGTGCAGACTCCTGGTCTCTGACTCCATGCTCTCCACCTGGTCGGGGAAGTTGTAAGTTGTCTGCAAGGTACAGAAACAGATTTGCTGGACAATATAACATGAACTTCAATCCGATTGCAAAAATAAGGCAAAAAAAACAAGGTTGAAGCCTTATTATTGATGATAAGGCAAGAGAAGAAATACGTTTTTGTATAAATCATATGCCGTGAGCGATTGAGAATTCATTGCAAACTGTAAAATGACTCATATTCCATGCTTTAGAGTTAGGAGAGACTTATTCAGTCACTGTGTAAATGTAATATTTCAACAACAAATAATCGATGGAACTGAATAAAAATTTAATTACACACAAATAGGGCTCGTAGTTAACTACATCATTTAGATTAAAAAATCAACCAAGTCAATCATACTTACAATTATCTTAAACTATTGTAGAATGGATATAACCTTGTTGTATTGGCTGTATCTAAATAAGGTATTAGTATTAATATTAGTAATAGTATACTTGCGTCATCAATTTTTTTCTTCTTTCCATTGATGCAAGTGAAGTCGACGATAGCATTCCTAAACCCATGTTTTGGATCTTCAGAATTTGAGAGCGGGAAAAGGTCCAGCTAGGAATTAATAAAAACATGTGGAGTCATGAAGTTTTTCTTGATAAATCTTCAATCCATTTGCCTTTCTAATATTACCTCACAGTAGCTTTCGTGCTTTAGCTGGGACTCAAATGTCATTAATAATGTCTTAATTTAAAATGATCTTTTATCTACAGCAAACATTGAAACACATACAACCAATGGCGCTGCGGAGGGGATGTTTTACCTATTACATATCATAACACAGTAGTGCTTAGTGTGTTAATTGTTAGTTAAATCCATTTGTTCTTAACTGCAAAAATGACACCCAGATTCAATATAAAGTATGCTCATCTCAAATTTGTCTATAAAATGACACTTAATAATGTGACGACCATTGCAAGTTATTTCATGCTGAATGCCTTTATCTTTTGCTGTCTTCTATCCAGTTAGGCCAGTTGTGAACCAAAAAAATAAAAGTCCAAAACTTTAAAATTGCTCAGTTGAAGGCTTTTACAGTGCTCTTAGATGGCTAAAACTATTACAAGACAATAAACACTGCAGACAAGACATAATCTTGAAATGTTACCTTAGTGATATCTCCGCCTTTCACCAGTTTCTGCAGACCTGGTACGATCTCCTTGCAACTTTTGGCTATGGATGCTTGGCGTAGGTAACACACGACAATCAGCAGGTGTAGGAAGGACAAGACAGCCTTGTCTGTCAGAGACATCTTGTCTTGAAACTTCACAACAAAGCAGATAAACGACACCTTTACCCAGCTGGACTTTAGTCGTGAATAATGTTATATATATATATAAAACCACACACACACACACACACACACACACACACACACACGCACACACACACAGAAACACACACACACACACACATTTAAAAGCACAACAATATGCATAGACGACAAGAGAAAATTAATGTCTATAAGAAATTACCTTTCGAATTATCAGACCATTTTCAACTGTTGTAAGGTGTACTGAAATATGATGAAATATATGCGCATCAAGATTTTTCGTTCATTCCAAACAGACATTTAGGTATTTCATTTCCCTATTAGTGCTAAAATAAGCTTTTATGTACATTTATGTTATTATTAAAAGCACCTAACCCCAGAAACAGTTGAGTAAATTAAAGGTAACCAACAAAATAGCTTACGTAAAATAATAGTTTATATAAAACAATAATAAAGTTTATTAAACATTGACGCAGCACAAATTAACACTAATTGTGATGGGAGAATCACATTTAAGTTTGCAGAAATCCTGAATGAGCTGTACATTGAACAGAGCTGCGCCGAGTCTAGCACACCTGGGGCCGTAGTTATGAAGGGAGAGGAAGTCTTTCCCCAGGATAAGATGGGGAACTAACGGGAAAGCGTCTTGTTATCACAACAACAACAGCAGCAATGGCTAGGCTAGATAGGATCTGGCATAGCCACAAGATAAGGTTCACTACCAAGTACAGGCTATACAAATCCCTGGTAGTTCCGATCCTGCTCTACAGATGCGACACGTGGACGCTGCTCACCGACACGGAAAGGAACATCTAAGCATTTGAGAACAAGTGTCTGAGGAGGTTTCTCCGGATCTCATGCAAATAACATAAAACCAACGACTTTGTAAGGAACAAGATGGCCACACTCGTAGGACACCAGGAACCTCTACTATCAACAGTCAAGCGACGTAAGCTGGTTTTCTTTGGTCACGTGACCCGGCACGACACCTTGTCCAAGACTATCCTTCAAGGCACCTTGGAGGGTGGTCGACGCGGTGGTCAGAGAAAGAACTGACTACGAACATCAAAGACTGGACTGGTCGTCCTGTACAGGACCTGCTGACTATCCCCCACAATAGACAAGAGTGGCGGGCCCTGTCAGCTGCCGCGTCTCTCCACGTGCTCCCCCCCAAGGCAAGGGACGACTGACTGACTTCTTTTCGCAATTACAGCGGATATATAGACCTGTTGACACTTCATGGGGCTTAAAGGAGAATACCTAAGAAGATATGAAGACCCCCCTTTATGTGCCTTTGGGGAAAGACTTAGCACCCCGCACGTACTGTTGGAATGCAACGAAAATAAACCAGAGAGAGAGAGAAGAACTAAAACATATCCTAGATAAATATAGACTGAGGCTAAACCTCAGTAACTGCCTCAACCTACCTAAGGAACTACGAAAGAAAATACTGTTACTAGTATTAGCAATAGTAACAAGCCACCCAAACTCTAGCTCAGTACTTGGTCCTGTTCTATTCATCCTCAACACTGAACCACTGTCATCATGCATTCAGTCTTATCTGGTTTCTCATCAGTCCGATGCTGACAACACGCAGCTTTACTGTTCCACTCCACTGGCTGTCTCACTCTGCTAATAGCTCTCTAGAAGCTTGTATTATTCTCTCTACACGCGCTACCAACACTCTTGTCTGTGTGTTTGTTCTTTCTCGACTTGACTACTGCAACTTCTTGCTGACAGGCTGCCCCTCATCCCTCATTGAGAGACTCCAGAGAGTACAGAACTCCGCTGTACGTCTGGTGCTTAGAGCCACGAAAACGGACCATGTCACTCCTCTCCTTTGTTTTCTACACTGGTTAGCCGTCTTTTTTCGCATTCAGTACAAACTGTCTGTGCTGTGTTTTAATTTCTTTGCAGGCTCCTGTTCTGATTATTTCTCTAAACTTCTCTTCCCTTACGTTCTGCTCGTCCTCTGATGACTGTATCCTAACTGTTCCTGTCACCAGAACAACAACATATGGTCACAGGACTTTTGGCTCCTGTGCAGCAAAACAACGGAACTCTCTCCCTTTCCATATCCGCCACCTTCCTACACTTGAATCTTCCAAATCTGCACTGAAAACACACCTCTTCCTTGAGCATTACTCCTAATACAGTCCACACAATGCTCGTCCTTCTGGTGCTTAGAGCAAGGAAACGGGACCATGTCACACCTCTCCTTCGTTTTCTACACTGGCTACCCATCTGTTCTCGCATTCAGTACAAACTGTCTGTGCTGTGTTTTAATTTCTTTGCTGGCTCCTGTCCTGATTATTTCTCTGAACTTCTCATCCCTTACTCTCCGTCCAGACAACTACGCTCTTCGTCTGATGACCGTATCCTAACTGTTCCTGTCACCAGAACAACAACATATGGTCACAGGACTTTTGGTTACTGTTACCGTTTTAAGCGCGAAAAGCATGCTCTCTATTATATGCGCTATAAAAATCTTTATTATTATTATTATTATTATTATTATTATTACCCTCCCCACTCCCGCTCTTACGACTGTTGTACCCCTCTTTCTCTGCAGAATCACTCTCTCCTCTGTTGCTGTTACTTGATGCCATTTTGTATTTTCTATCTGTTTGTCGTCAGTACTGCTCTTCTTGAGGTTCGCTTGCAACAATTTTAATCTTCTGATCATAGAATAAGTCAGTTGTGTGATTTGAGGGCAGGCATCGTCATCACTTTGATACTTAAGGGTGGCTTTCACTAAGATCAGAAACAAGTCTTAACGGCCCTTCACTTGATGCCAAATGTGATAATATAGGCACCACATCTTAAGCGGTGAATGTAAAGTTCATTAGTATTTCCTAGAGAATAATCAGAAATCAGCACGCAGCTGAACATTTACCAGGAAGTAGCTGTGCTAATAATATTTACTTGTCAAGTGAAGTTAAAGCGGAGAGTTGTCTTTCATACGGGCACAAACATAAAGTGTGAAGAGTGTTCGCCAATTTTTTTTCAAAAACACGGGGTGGTATTTTGGTATCACTAAAGTACTTGTTCAATTTGTAAAATATACCCCGTCTTCCTCAAACAATAAGTGTTACCTAACAAAAGTGTAACTTGTATATATATATATATATAAACTTCTACTAACGTTTCTTTTCTCGTCTTGCGGTTAATTTATGACTCCCTGCACTTTCCCATCCTTCCTTTTACACTCTGTATGGTGTCAAACTGTGGTTGATTGCAACACATACACATGCAGGGACACGTAAACACACATTAGATAGATAGATAGCCATAGCAAAGAAGATAAGCATTTGTTGACTGCAAATTCGTAAAACTGGTGTGTTTCTTGTGTTATTAAAGTTTGCTGGACCGGCGACAAGTATGTATGTAAATAATACCCGCAATATAAATAATACCAACAATGTAAGCCCTTTGTTTGTAGAGTGATAGAAAACATGAGTATCATTAAATTCACGGCTTGTTGTTTATACCCTGACTGTTGTAGAAGGTGTTCCGCGTTTGTGATTAGTCGACTAGGTAATGGAGTTGTTTACTGTGTACATCAGCACCACAACACTGTCTATTATTGTGCAAGCCTTTCTTACACATGACACAAGCTCGAGACTGGTTTGTGCAGACTGCTGGATGCAATCACTGGAGTCGTAATTGTCACCTTTATGACAGATTCCGAGAGCGCCTGAAATACTTACAAATAATATGTAGATATTTTCTTTGCTGTCTCCCTCACTTTCTCAGACTTAAATCGTTCTTCGTGTTCAGGTAGAGATTTGAGAGAGGTTAACTCTTCTTTATTTAATTCTCGATATTCCTGTTTTTCATATATCGGATTTTTTGTTGGATACATTAATAAGTGATGTGACAGGAGTCTTCTGAGGGTCGTTACCATTGGGTCCTAGCCTACCAGCTCACAGAGCCACAGACGGGAAGTAACGCTGCCAGATGCACATACAGCAAGTTGAAGGGTTATTTCCCTTTGTAGAGTTCCCTGGAGACCGTCGCTAGCTAAGCATAATGCCACTGCTAGTTAATTGTGTCAATCAAACGATTTGGTTCACAAACAGTCAATAAAATCATCCAGCAATTTTCCTGACACAACCTTCTTCCTTTAGGTTAGAGCTGAGGATACGTTACAAGCAAGAAGACGGAGGAAGCTTGTGACATATTTCTCACATATTAATTTATTTGTAAATGTCTATTTTTTTATTTACTCCCTTTAAATTCTCCCTCCTCTCCACCAGTCTGTGTGTTGTTTTTTTGTTTCTATCTCTCTCGAATTCTATTTGTGTGTGTGTGTGTGTGTGTGTGTGTGTGTGTGTGTGTGTGTGTGTGTGTGTGTGTGTGTGTGTGTGTGTGTGTGTGATCGAACACACCCTTCGCTGAAAGTAAGTGCGAATTTTTTCTGGTTGTATTGGAATACCGGTGTGGAAACATTATGGCTACCATTTACAGTTCCCACTTGAGAGACTGAATGGCTTGGAAATCTGAAGTTAATTGGAACTAGACAAGTAACTGTTGTTTATAGAGGTTGGATGACTGGAGGGTTAATAGTCACTTATGTCACTTATGTGTTATGTTTGGTTGTTATCAGAGGAGTATTTATTAGAGTAACCTATGTCATTGAAGGGCTTATCTGGTTTGTGATCATTAGAAATATATGTTGATTTGAGATTTGTGTAATTTCGTGCCCGTCCTAAAAGATAAACAATTGCTCCCGAATAATAGAGAACTTGAAGACTACTTACAGGTCTTGAAGGTTTGTTGTGAGAAAGACCACGTGTGGGACGCAGTGTTTGCTGGTGTTTTGTTTTTGCAACACTTGCCACTTTAATCAAAATTGTCAGAGCTTGACCAGCATATTCATTTACATGCGTTCGTCTGTTCACTTTTTAAACAGCCAACACTTGTTTACTGTTTACAACTTATTGCATGTTCATCCTTTCTCTACATTTATCTTTGCTAACCCATCTCAGTATACGTTATTTGTCTGTCTGTGTGTCTTTCCGTCCCTGTTTATGATCAATTTATCCGATAAAGGATATTTTATTACACTTGTAGACAACACCCACTGCCACATTCGTGTATATGTAGCTACATACAAATTACACATAACAATATACGTGCACCTTTTTCTGTCTTTATTAAAGCTAAAAACCAATTACGAGTCTATAGACTAACAACAGCAGCGGTTTTGAACCTTCATCTTCAAGTATCGGTCGTGTCCAGCAAGAATATGTGTGGTCACCTGGTGTTGTTACTTCTTCCCTGTTAACGGGTAGCGATTAGAGGCTGTGTGGGTCACATATTTAGTCACCGTCATGTGGCTGGGGGTGAAGCACACCTGAGCAAAAATAAATAATACTAGTAATAGTCGCAGAAATAATTTATCAATAGTATGACATACATCGTCAAGAAAATATACGGTTTCAAAATGTCAGCATAGCGATGTTAGAAAGTGTCTCAATATGTCAGATAATTTGATTTTGTGGTTAAGTCGAACATAATAAATAAAAGAAGTCGTAGGTCCCCAAAAAATAAAAGGAACTAGCAGGAACTGAAAAACCCTGTTTTTTTCATTTGTTGCATGTTATATCCCTAAGTCTTGGACAGCAAGCTTGTGTTTTATCCCAATGTGTGTATTTAAAAGCGAGCTGAGCCACCCAAGCTTTTAAGAAACAAAATTTGTAACACAGAGAAAAAAAAGGTGTTCAGCCCACCAAGGCTGTCCAAAAACAGTATTCGTGTCATAATACAGACGCCATTTGTTTTCTTCACACAGTACAGACATTTAAAGTGTTGCTTGAGATCATATGCAAGTCACGTGTGTACATTGTTGAAATAGAAAGAAGACAAATACAGATACGGAAAAAGATACGGAGACATTAAGATAATTACGGAGGTAATTAAATATAAGTAAATAGTAAGGACAAGAGAAAGAGCTAAGATGATGATCAGCAGGAGAAGGGGAAGGACTACCTGCTGAGTGGTTTTCACTCTGACTGTCGTAGACGGGGTCCCGCACTTTACAGTAGAGCTCGATGATCTGCATACAGACTTTGGCGGCATCTGAAGCAAGACAGACTCCATTGTTTGTTGTAACTTGGAGACAAGAATAAATACAGGATTTCTCTCTCACACACACACACACACACACACACACACACACACACACACACACACACACTCTCTCTCTCTCTCTCTCTTTCTACGGACACAAGGACTAATAGTGCGAATACTTCACTATTTCGCCCCACTGACTCGCTTGACGAGTTATCAACAAAAATCAACTTGCAAAAGGGAAATAAATACATACAGATAAATACAAACTCTATGTCGGCCGACTGGGATGCTGTTCAAAGCAACTCGCTAATGCTTATTTGATCTCTATGTCCAGTTATGTTAAGATCTCGTCACATTCCACATCAAACATAGTCAATGCTCGTTTTATCTTCTTACCTTTTCTCTAACTGATTTTCATCTACTTACCTGGTTATATACTTGCAGGTTCTCTCAGTCTTTACTGTTTTCTTATCTTATTTCTCTTCTTTAATTGTCTTTTCTTACTTGTCAATAGTTGTTTATCAATTTTTTTTCATATGCTTTTTACAAACAAGCTACTTGTGCACTATATAGATTGCACATTACTACTACTATTTTAAAGTAAACAAAGATGAAAATGATATCAAGATTATTGGGAGTTTAAAAGAATCTTCGAGAGACCGAAGTATGTAGACAATGGATTTTTTTATGTATTGGAGCTTGTATGTGAAATTGCAGGCGATTTGTATTTACAGAAAGAAGCTTGAGTGCTTGTCTAATTTGAGAAAGTAAAAAATATAAACATACATGGTAATGTTAAATATTTGGGGGATGAAGACATACAATAAAAGAAAAAAAAAACACATTCGTCTGTACCTTGTCAACGTCTGCTGTGCTCCTCCTGGTCTCTCTCAGATCTTCCACTCTAATATCGAGGAGTCGCAGTGCAAATTCTGGCTGCTGTCAACAACCTCGAACTAAATACCTGGCGATAACCTCCGACTTTGCCGAAGCATACCTTCACAGCCAATAGCTAGAGGGTGATGTTATGGATGGCCATATAAGGAAACAAGAAAATATCCGAATGCTACCGGGTAAACACGAAAGAGCAAACACAGGTGGCCTTCGGCTGTAATTAGATGAGAATGTACAACGCAGATATGACGCCGCCAAGTACAGTCAGATAAACATCGAGGGTCGGATTACCAGGAAAAGCAAATGAAAGTAGACAAAGTACAGTCAGAGATACACCGTAAAGTCCTATAATTAATTAATAAATACGAAAGATAATCTCCTTTTTAACTAATACGGTATACATTCTGTTGTTTTGCTGTTCTAAACCAACACATATCATGTATTGTATCTTTGATATGAAGTTGTTAACTTTCGATTTCCACTTGTGTCTGTTGGGACAATGTAAGCAGAGATCACATCTAGAAGCTGTTGGTGGAAGGAAACCAATGATTGTGATGTGTGTTAATGCGACATCGGTCGAAGATATTTGAAAGCCAGTCGAGGTGTTTGTATTCTGTACATGATGAGCACAAAGGTCAACGATATTCTTATTGCACACCATTGTCGACGACACTCACGATGTTAGATAGATAGTGAGAGGAAGCCAAATAATCCTCCCACCCTCCCCATTCTCAAAGCAGCCTGACAAACGTGTGTAGTTACCTCCAAATAGACTTTCACACAGTCTCTTCATCCTGTTTCTTTGGAGTCACTTACAGGTCAGACTCGTCTTTCGTTGCATGTTGTCTTGTGTCAGTCTCTCTCGGCTTACTAACACATTTGATTACAAATTGTCATTCAGTATGTGATACATGAAACTAAAACATGATTTTACAGTTTTCTTTCACAATTCTTTCTTTTTGATATTAACAATCTTAATCTAATTTTTGTCATAGTTCTTGTCGTATAATGTTGATGGAAGTAATGTTGATGGAACAAATGTGCTTTAGTGTACGTTGAAAGGATTCAATGTTGGGTACACCTGCTACAAAACTCGACCCAAGCACAGGTATTACAGAGCTATGGATTACAAAAGTCAGGACAATCGGTTTACCTCAAAAGAACAGATCTCAAATGTTCAAAATTGTCTGGAGTTGGCTGTTCGTGCGACGACTGCTATAGATATAGAAAATAAAAATGCGGGAGATCGAGTAAGAGAAAGAGAGTAAAGAGAAGAGAGAACGAAATAACGAAATTATTAAGGAAAACCTCTGGTTTATTGCAAAGGGGAAATTTTAATGACATAACAAACCATCAGTATTTATATAGCGTTACATTTTGCATACTAACATTAGTTTATGTTTCCAATAATGTACTATTTAATTTTTGTGTTTAAATAATTGATACAGATATCTAGCATTTGGCTTGATGGTTGCTTTGGAGGTATCTATAAAGATTCGCGTGCTTAACGAAAGGTAATACTCTTATAGATAGAAAAGTCAGTAAGATCACTGTAGAACTTGGACAACCATGTAGCTCTTTTCTGCCATCAAAGCAAACCTTTGTCTCAAACGTATCGTAATGAAATAACTATTCTCCCTCCTGTTTGTCTGACCAATCTTTATATATATATATATCATTCCATCATGTATTGGAAATCATTTAAAAAATTTACACTCGGGTTCAACTGTAATAATTCTGTTATTGTATATGATAAAGGTAGAAAATAAAGAGATTTTATTCTCCTGTTTTGACAAGTGAATAAAAAAACGTAGCCGCTCAACAAACAATGCTGGTTGCTGCATTTGTAGATACCCTGCGCAATAGAAATAAACAGCTTAGTTTATATTTCGCTTTAATGCTACTTCAAAGGATCAATTTCAAGTTTTATTGTCGGTGCTTACTAACGATGTCTTCACATTACATAATAAAAAGAAAAAAAATGTGTTCGCTGGGCCAGGGTTGCCGAGAACATTACAACTATGTAACATCATCCAAGTAAACATTCACGTCTTTACTACTCTCTTCACGAACATGAGTTGTCTTCCCTATGTGTACGCCTCAAGGGCTACGCGTTGCCAAGACCTCTCCGTGTGTCCACAATGGATTGCTTTCAGTTTACATTGCCTCCTGGTAATCAGCATTCTCCGAAAATGTCAGATTCGTGCTTGTGTGCAAACAGATAACAACAGCATGTATTTTTTGTGTGTGTTTGTGTTTGTGGGACGTGAGGTGTATTTGTGTGAAAAAGATTGTGTGTGCATGCACGCGTGCGTGAAAGAGAGAAGGATAGAGAATGGACGTGAGTGTGTCTTTTAGCAAGAGTATGTGTGGAAGAGAGTGTGAGAGAGAAACGTGGCAAGATTAGTTTTGGCAAACACATGTCTCTAGAATATACAACACCTTTATAGCAATCACACAATAACACTTATGCGACAACCGCCATGCCAACAAAATCTCTTCTCCCTTTTGGTTGCTCTGGGAAGTAGATCTTATCATCATAAAAGTACAGGCATGTGAAATCAATCCCCTGAGTGGGGAACCGGAAGGGGAGCCATGACATCACATCTGGTGAGGTCATATCCGGTGGCGCCATATCCGGTGCCTTTTCTGCCTCTGAGTGGTCAGCTCCTATCCTTGTACGACTGGTAACCCCTTGAAAAATCCACCCCTCACAAGAGCAGTTTTCCCTCCCTTTTCTTGTCCTGCAAGAAAGGACTTGAAAAATGGCTGCTTTTTCTATCTAAAGGATCCGTTTTGTCAAAGCTTAAAAAGTCCTACATTAATAAACTTTGTCCAGCAGTTGCAAGAGGGAACAGCGCTCTTTTCGTTTCCATTTTGCAAAGCTGAAAATTACTGAGCTCTACGTATTTCTCATTGTAGTCGTAGTAAAACTGTTATAATTTTAGTTATATTTAGTTATAGTTGAAATGCCTTGTAAATTTTTAATAATTTTTGACTAGAAAAGAACACATACATTAACTACTTATGTTCCTTAAGTCCAAATCTCATTTTAAAGTAATGTTGCGCTCGAGCTAGTCTTTAACTCTTCAGTTGTTTGTCAGAGATTTTGCAGCGACTTGCTTATTCCTAGATGTGTGATAGTTTGTCATCTGAAGAAACCTGCACCAGAACATTTACAACACAATCATGGCGGAAAAAATAATTCGTCTTCAGTCAACATGTATCCGACAAAGCATCCTCTCTTTACTCCAACTTCATGTGTGAATTTTCTTAATTAAGAAGGCCACAGAAAGAAAGAAAGAAAAGAAAGAAAGAAAGAAAAAGTAATGAGTAGAAGAGAGAAATACAAGCTCAAGATCAATCCTAAACACACTATTTTGTTTGTTTTCCGTGTCTTCTACTTTCCAGGTCTGCTAAAAAAAGGTACCCTTAATACCCCGATAATCGTAACCAGCCACCTGAGTTCAGAGAATCGCCTCTTTCAGCACGCGCACAGGTGACTAACTGCGCGTGATTCTGAGGCCACGTTGACCGCAGGCTATAAATAGTATCGTGTGTCCACTTGCAAGAAATATGGAGGGAGGGAGGGAAAAGACCATTGAACGATTGCCTAACACGTGCGTGCGCGCGAAAATATACAAATCTACGAGAGCACACACACACACACACACACACACACACACACGCACACGCACGCACGCACGCACGCACGCACACACACACAGAGTTAGTAACTGATATTACTGTTTCGTAAGAAAAGCACCACACATGCATGCAAGCACACGGACGTACAAACATTCATACACGCAAACCAAGGGTAAAAACACAATCGCACACACACACGCACACACTTGCACATACATATAAATGTGCGTGTGTCTGAGAACTGACTGTTTCTATGGCGTTGTAAACGAACTGTCTTCTATTAAAAAAAAAATCCACTGCACTTTGATCGTTCACGACCATCCAGGGTGTAATCGTGAAAACCCTAAAGCACACTCCAAAGGGCTCTTCAAGCCCCGTATTTCGGGGTCAGCTTGTTAACCAGGGCAGTTACAACGGTACCATAAATGTTTGACACCATAAAGTTGTATTATCAATAAATCTACACGTCACCTGCTTTCGTCTTCACTTTTACAGCTTTCTTGTCGTCTCTTGCTGATTGTTCGAGTAGCTTTCCTCAACCTTGTCTTCACCGAGGGGTGAACAACTGGTGAGATCGCGTGTGACACGGAATCTCAGGTTACTCCGCAAAGGACTGCAGCAGTCTTGTAGTCGAGGGTTGTGATTGCTAGCCAAGCTAGGTGCTGACTGAAGTTAGATGATAGCTAGCCAAGCTAGGTGCTGACTGAAGTTAGATGATAGCTAGCCAAGCTAGGTGCTTACTGGTTAGGTGATGGCTAGATAAGCTAGGTGCTGACTGAAGTTAGATGATAGCTAGCCAAGCTAGGTGCTGACTGGTTAGGTGATGGCTAGCCAAGCTAGGTGCTGACTGAAGTTAGATTATAGCTAGCCAAGCTAGGTGCTGACTGGTTAGGTGATGGCTAGCCAAGCTAGGTGCTGACTGAAGTTAGATGATAGCTTGCTAAGCTAGGTGCTGACTGAAGTTAGATGATAGCTAGCCAAGCTAGGTGCTGACTGAAGTTAGATGATAGCTAGCCAAGCTAGGTGCTGACTGGTTAGGTGATGGCTAGCCAAGCTAGGTGCTGACTGAAGTTAGATGATAGCTAGCTAAGCTAGGTGCTGACTGAAGTTAGATGATAGCTAGCTAAGCTAGGTGCTGACTGAAGTTAGATGATAGCTAGCCAAGCTAGGTGCTGACTGGTTAGGTGATGGCTAGCCAAGCTAGGTGCTGACTGAAGTTAGATGATAGCTAGCTAAGCTAGGTGCTGACTGAAGTTAGATGATAGCTAGCTTAGCTAGGTGCTGACTGAAGTTAGATGATAGCTAGCCAAGCTAGGTGCTGACTGGTTAGGTGATGGCTAGCCAAGCTAAGTGCTGACTGAAGTTAGATGATAGCTAGCTAAGCTAGGTGCTGACTGAAGTTAGATGATAGCTAGCCAAGCTAGGTGCTGACTGAAGTTAGATGATAGCTAGCCAAGCTAGGTGCTGACTGGTTGGGTGATGGCTAGCCAAGCTAGGTGCTGACTGAACTTTGATGATATCTAGCCAAGCTAGGTGCTGACTGAACTTAGATGATAGCTAGCCAAGCAAGGTGCTGACGTTAGGTGAGGGCTAGCCAAGCCAGGGGCTGACTGAACTTAGATGATAGCTAGCCAAGCTAGGTGCTGACTGGTTAGGGGATCGCTAGCCAGGCTAGGTGCTGAATAAAGTTAGGTGATGGCTAGCCAAGCTATGTGTTGACGGTAAAAGCGAGTCTTGCAGACAAGACGAGCGCTAGTAATGTTGTGACCTCACGGCTATGACAGTCAAGAGAAGGAAATCTAGCACGATAACCTAACTTCCTTAGCGATGACATCAACACTTTCCTCTAAAGAGTTCAGTCTCTCCACCTTGACCTTAGAGGGTGGAGGGTGGTGCTGTAAGTAGGGAAGGAGGAAATAATGACACGAATGAGCATGGCTAGGGGAAGCCGTTTCAGCAGCAACATCTCCCTGTCTTGTCCGCCTGTGTCACAAGCGAAAAGGCTGAGATATGCAAGAAAGCAAACAGGTTATTATTTATACATATATATAATGCTAAGGACCCCGAAAGGTTAGTTTGGTGCCCAACATGAGAGAACTCCCTGGAGCTTCAGGCTTCCACTGACTTCTGTCATGGCTTTGTCTGTCTTGGTTATAAGACTGTTAGCCAGGGCTATGTCGACTATCCTCTAGGCAATAGGAACCAAGAGACTACATAGCCTTTAGATCTTCCAGCCAGTTTACATGAAGGATACTGGCTACCTTATTTTCTGACATGTTACCTGCACTTTACCACTTCAAAAAACAAAAAAGGCTGATACAAAGTGAAACATCAGTGACACACACAACAGGCTCACATTAGAAATACATGCAAGCACCTCCTAGAGTTTCATACAATATATATCAAACAGTGTAGATATAATACAAATAATATAAATCTCACATAAGCCATGTCAGAACAGTGTAGCTCTTGATCACGGTATACTTTTACAGTGTGGATTGACTAATCCAGATTGCTTGTGAATTTTGTAACAGAAACATATATTCGGAACCATTACATACTAAAATGTATCTATCTGATAACATATTTGTGTAATAAAAATCTATCTGATAACATATTTGTGAAATAAAAAGAAAACTATGCTTTCTAATCTTATTTGTGACAGGCGAGAGTCTGATGTACATGTTCGTCATGTGTCTCGACAGAGGCAAAACAACTCACACCCATTAGTCCTCGCCTTACTTTTCATATCGAAAGTATGTAAGTGACCTTGCCACCCCCTTTTTGAATTTCTTGTTGATTCGTCATCATCATTGTCGTCGTCGGCGTCGTCACAGTGTGTAAAAGTGCGGTTGCTAAGCCTAGCGGGGTAAACTTGAATCCGAATCAGTAAACAAGAGTCAAGAGTTCTTGTCAAGAGAGTGAGGGTGAATGGGGGCGGGGGGAAATCGCCCTCTTACTGGCCTTGCCTCTTGTTGTCCATTATAGTGCCATCTGCTGCAGTGTGATGATGAATTACACTCACTCTTTCCCCCCTCCCTCCTCGACTTCCACACACACACACACATGGCAGGCGTTGAATTTACCAGCTATACCTTGACTATCGTAACGACAATACTAGCTAGTGTAGCTGGAGAAATGAGTAGACTGTTCGTGGTTGTTTTTTTTAATTTTAGGTGGGTGGGTGGGTAACTATTCCTGGGAAATGGAACAGAAGGATCTCCCTCTTAATCTGTGGCCAAAGGTCGTGGTTTTTCTCTCGCCACCAGACACGGCGTTGCAGTCGCAGTTGTCGCACGCGCGACCTCACACAACCACACAGTGCTGCTCCAATCAGTGCCTTGCACAGGTTGACTGAGAGACACCCGCCACCCCTTCTACCGAGTAGACACAGAGTCTGAAACAGGAGCTAATGCAACTGGAGTAGTTGTCTCCTTTTCTTTTTTACTCACTTCTCGGAATGTGAAAGAGACTAGGGATACTTCCTTACTATGTGTCCGCCAAATTAAAGACACGTGGTCCAGCAAAACAGAAACAACTGGATAAACGTGTGAAAAACATATTAACAGTGTTGATGTAATGAGCGATTGACGAAGTAAATAATATAATTCAATGGAGGAAGTATAGATAATCATAAACTTTTAAAACTAGAAGTAATGGGAGGTAATCAGAGGACGCACGTTGCAGCAAATCCGACAAATCTTCAAGAGAAGAAATAAAGACTTTGACGAATACGCTGTAAAGAGAAGACTGTAAAGAGAACACTGTGGTTTGATACACAGATTGTACAACTTGCACCTATGTACACGTAGTACCTTCAACCATGTTATTTGACAAGGAGGAAACAGAAATAGAACATATTGATGGCGAGAGATCACGACAATAAAATGTTTCTTTTTTGCTTAATTAGCCAACGTTTTGTCTCCACTCTTCCCTCCTGCCCCCGTCAAATCTCCCTTCCTCCAAATACCTTATTCAAACGAAGAGGATCAAATGCGTTTTCAATGTTTTCACTGGTTCGTGTACCTACCTATGATGTCTACACAAAGCTGACACAAGCAACACCTGGTTTAGGTAAGAAGAGTGTGCAGAGTGTTAACAACGTCTACCTGTAGTTATTATAATGATGGTATAAGGAAATATTCAGTTAATAGTTCGTAAAAACATCGGAGAAGAGACAAGAAGTATCCATTCAAGATGCTAATAGATGAGTTATGTTTGTAAGTTTCACAGTGCGGGTTAACAGGCGACTCGTTTTTTTATGGAGTCACTTCACGGGTTAATCAGTCTTTTTTTAGGACTGGAAGGGTTAATAGGCGTAAAGAGAGCACTGTGTATTCTTTCTGGGAAAATTAAAAAGAAACCTGTAACCTAATTTGAGAGGCTGACTGGCGCCGGCTACATTTGTAGTTTTCACTCACTGCTGTGTCTTTACAGCTCTGTGTCGAAAATCTTCATATTACCTGTATTATCTGTATTTTGTAGTGCACGCTATCAATTTTATTTTCAAGCTTCAAGATTCAATTCACCGCAGGATTTTGTTTGATAATTTGTGATCGTTTTTATTTAGTCAATTTACAAGTCATAAACGATTTGTTGTCTCGCTATAAGCTGACAGAATGGAGTAGAAATAGTTATGGTGAGTCTGGCGCCACAAGCAGCTTTGACTAACCACTAAAAATATTTTCTACCCACACAATAATAGATTGGTAACCAAGCTCTGACTGAAATGAGACGGAGGAAAGTTCCGGCATTCACATGGCATGCTTTACACACATTGGACCAGTTACACTTCACTATACTTAGAGCCATGAGGCAACAGAAACATCCTCTTGGACACAGCCAGATACACATTCCTGTTCGTTAATATTGGTGTTGGTGTCGTACAAACATTAAACGACTCCCAGTGTTCTTATCCTGTGTAAAGAGATGGTGGCACGAGATGTGATGTGGTCTGACCAACATCCCGACAATCATGTTGATGGGGTTGAGATTCCGTCTCACCGGATGGGTGTGTGTCACATTACTTGTCACAGTTACTATTGTACCACCTCTCACGAAAGCTCCCAGGAAAGGAAAGGAATAATTTTATTTCCGTTGTGGACAGAATTAGACAACAAAGACTTGTTGTATTGTGTTGTATTCATACTTAGCACAGGATCCTCCCATTATGTTTATGATTTACACAGGATAAACACATTGAATACACATTTTATACAGCATACACATATTAGTTGCACACTTTACACAGAATACAAGCATACCCTGCACAGAATCATCACACTGCTTGGAGCCATTACACAGGAAAGACAGAGCACATCCACTGAAACTCATTTGAACTTAGAATAAACATTCTATATATTTTAATTTTAATCAAGTACGAAATGTTTGTGAGAACGGAAAAAAGAAAATCACTTGTAAATAAAACACTTGCACAGATGAGCGCGCGAACACACGTGCAGACACACACACACACACACACAAACACACACACAAACACACACACACACACAAACACACTGAGAGAGAATCGCTTGCTATGTCTAGTCTTATGAGTATTTTATTGCAGAATTTAAAGCGACTTAGTGTGAGAATACTGCTGTCTAAACACTCAAGTTTTATTATTTTTTGATTGGTCGGTGATGTTTGCTGTTTATTGAACGATACTGTCGATGATGTCAGGTGTAAATTAATTAGTGGAGGTATGTTCTGCAATGATATCGCTACACAATGGATGTATCTTCAATTCCTTGGTGGGTTTTTTTTCGAGATGCTCGTTGGCAAAGTAACCCAAAATTATGCATTACAATAGATTTTCATTATCGCTGACACTGCGATGACTTTTTTCGAAATTTTTTTCTTTCTCGCTTTCTGTCGTTCGCTGATCCTCTGTCTCTCACTCACTCCTACAAAGATACTTGTTTGTTTGTGTTTGTAAGTGTACACCACGACACACCACGTGTACACTCGCATATACTCATATAATAGCTATACACGTGAACACAATAATGTATGCACACACACAAACTACAATGCAGAGAATTTGATGAGCGACATCAGCACATCAGCTGATAGAATGAATTGCACGAGATTAGCGACATCAACAGACAACATGTACCTTCTACACTCATTGTCTTTCATTCTCTCTTTTCCTCTTGTTTTCCTCTGTATTCTATTAGTCTGGAGGGTGGTTTTTTTTTTTTTACTGAATTATACCAGTTAGAATATTTATTCTGTTCATTAGCACCTTATAACAGTGGACTAAGTAGATACAGAACACAGGGGACGAAAGAAAACAACTGACGACGAAACAGAAAACAAAAGGCATCAAGTAACAGGAACAGAGAAATATAGTGATTCTGCCGAGAAAGATGGGTAAAGTAGCAAGAGGGAAGGGATGGGGAGGTAAGAAGGACGAGCATTGTGTGGACTGTGTTAGGAGTAATGCTCAAGGAAGAGGTGTGTTTTCAGTGCAGATTTGAAAGATTCAATTGCAGGAAGGTGGCGGATATGGAAAGGAAGAGAGTTCCATTGTTTTGCAGCACAATAACCAAAAGTCTTCTGACCATATGTTGTTGTTCTGGTGACAGGAACTGTTAGGATACGGTCATCAGACGAAGAGCGAAGTTGTCTGGCCGGAGAGTAAGGGAGGAGAAGTTCAGAGAAATATTCAGGACAGGAGCCAGCAAAGAAATTAAAACACAGCACAGTTTGTACTGAATGCGAGAACGGATGGGTAGCCAGTGTAGAAAACGAAGGAGAGGAGTGACATGGTCCCGTTCCCTTGCTCTAAGCACCAGACGCGCAGCTGAGGTCTGTACTCTCTGGAGTCTCTGAATGAGGGATGAGGGGCAGCCTGCCAGCAAGATCGACACACACGCTCTTGTCACCATGCTGTTTAAGCCACGTCTTAGTGATGATGAAAATATCAAGGCGGCGGTTTGTGACAAATTCTACGATGTCAACTCGCTTCAGTGACGGTTGTGCAGACGATACAGACTGGGCGTTGAAAAGCCCAACGTGGAGGCGAGTGTTCAGTTGTGGTGTGCGGGAAACTTGGCAGTCTCCTGTTGGTGTAAAGCTATTCGACCCAACTGGTTTACTCTGATCACGTCGATGCTGATGCTGATACTGCTGTGTAGGGGAAACATGATTCAGCAGAGAGTTGACACACAGCGAAGCTTTCACAAAACCGGAGTCAGACTCAGAATCAAGTGAAGGGGGGGGGCACGAGACAGAATAATTACGAGCAGCAGAGCAGGTGATGGATTTTCTCGAAGGACGGTGTTTACGGCGACCAGCACGATAGCGACGGATTCGAATCTGTTGTTTCGATGGGCAGTCAACATTAATAGAATCATAATAAAGGGAAAATCTTCTCAAAGTGTCAACTAAACAGGCTGGAAGTGGACGAGTTGCAAGGGGATTCAATAATGATAATTGAGTTGTCGAGTAGACAAACTGTCTTGTCATAATTCAACATGTGAGTGGTGGGAAAAAATAAGGGCTATTTTAAAAAGAACTATTACATAAAAATAAAATGCAGCACGAGTTCAAAAAATAGAATAAGACAAAATCGATAAAAGATATTAGAACTGATGAGGATTTAAAGTTGGGCTAAGTTCAGAGAGAAGAAAACAGAACAAGCAACAAGAAAGCGAGATAAAGAATCAGATCCTAAATCTATGTAATGGCGGAGAATGTCACCGCAACAAAAACCTAAAAGCGAGGCAATTACAGATAGTAAAACAATAACATAGGAAAGCTTAAGAGAAACAAATACAACTTGCAACTATGAGAAACCTATGGGTACGAAGAACAAAGACGTTGCACGAGAAAATGGAAAAATCGCAGGAAAACAAAGCAACTCAGCCTGTCAGGCGCAGCCTCGTTTCCTTTCTAGTTGATATGTTACATTACTCGCTTGTTTCTGTTTGATTAACTTCCTTTTTACTTTACACTTTTATCTCTAGCGCATAAATAGTTGTATTTTGGTTTTACTGATATTCAACGAATATGAAGCAGATTTTTTTAGCTTTGAATTTCCCAGCTACTGGAGTATAATATTTGCTCGGCTTTCTTCCTTACAATTAAAACAACCGCTTTCTTCGCGAGAAACAAGTAATTTTGTCCTCTGTCATAATATATGATATTATACTTGTATATTCTTTACTATGTCTTTCTAGACAGTTTTGGATGAAATCATTTTTTACTCTTTTTTAAAAAACATTTGGTAAAGGGGCAGAATATTTGCATTAAGTCTAAAATTTCTTTATAATCATTTTTTTAAACATTTTAAAACATTTAATAAAATAAGATTTTTTCCGAAAGCAATTTAAAACCCTGGAAATATTTTGAAAGACAGTAGTGAATACTCAAAAACACTTTTATTGTGATATGAGCATTTGCCATAATCAACGTCTAAATCCACACTAGTATCCCCAACACACATATTTAAATGTATACTGTATTAGAATGATGTCTTAACATATAATTCTAAATAGAAGCTGTATTTGTTGTCAGTAAAATATAATCCAAACATTTCGCAGTGTGTGGGAACCTACCTGGAGCACGACACGAGTCGTTAGTCTCAGACAAGGGGAGGCGGGAGGAGCAGAGACATCTCCCCGACACACACTGGCTGTATGGGTCCGCACACTCCAGGCTGTGGTTACACGGGGCCTTGTACCACACTGGTCCAGGGTATGAGGCGGGGGACGGCAGGCAGGATCTCTGGTAGTGGGTCCACCCTTTACTGGTGTGAGGATACCACCCGGACTCTGCCTCGCGTGAGGTGACGTCATGAAGCAGACAGCGCCCTCCACTGGCTGACACGTGCGACAAAACAGGTCAACAACAACAACTCACACATTTAGTTGCCATGTCTAATGAGAAACCAATCATTCCGTCTAAAGTAAGATAAATTAAATATCAATAGACTCCCTTAATTGTTTTGAGGAAATCCCTTGAAGTATAAATTGTTTACTCACCCAGCGGCAGGTTGTGATGGTTGTGAAAACATCCCCTAGGCTACGTCGGTCAATAAATAACGGTACGTGTCCTACCAGCGCATCATCCGTGCGGCTGCTTGTGTGTATAATAATGTCCGTGTGATTTAGTTAGGGATAGTAGTTTGTGTCTGGAGCATTACCCCCAACAACAGTCCCCACAATCGTTAACCCCCCCCTCTTTCTACTCGTGTTCTTCTGCAGAATCACAATACCCTCAGTTCTTGTTACCCGACTTATTTTTGCATTTCTATATTTGTCTTTTCTTTGTCATCAGTATTGTTGTTTATCCGTCCGTCCTTCGTATGCTGTACATGTCTTGTTCTTGTCTCAAGTGATGTTATGATTTATCTTCCCAACTCAAAAGCTCGCATTAATTTGCAGATAATAGATCAATCCTCCTCCTCCTCCTCCTCCTCATCATCATCATCATCATTATCATCATCATCATCCCCGTCGTCGTCGTCGTCGTCGTCGTCGTCATCGATTTTATAATGCGCCTTTGTCCTGCATCATATGGAAATACAGACGCGCGTGCACACTTTCTTTTCAACGTAATCATAAAAGTTCACTACCAAGTACAGGCTGTACAAATCCTGCTCTACGGATGTGACAGGTGGACACCTGCCATTAGGAGGCTGCTCGGATCTCATACAAAGAACATAAAACCAACGAATTTGTACAAAACAAGATGGCCACACTGGTAGGACACCAGCAACCTCTACTATCAACAGTCAAACGACGTAAGCTGGTCTTCTTTGGTCACGTGACCCGGCACAACACCCTGTCGAAGACTATCCTTCAAGGCACCTGGGAGTGTGGCCGACGCCGCGGTGGTCAGAGAAAGAACTGACTTACGAACATCAAAGACTGGACTGGTCGTCCTGTACAGGACCTGCTGACTATCGCCCACAATAGACAAGAGTGGCGGCCCCTGATAGCTGCTGCGTCTATCCATGTGATCCCCACAACGACAGGTACGGGTCAAGGGACGACTGACTGACTGACTGAGTCATAGATGCACATACAAACATGCACAAAACAACAATATTTATATATTGATTTAACCATTGCTGAAGACAGGCTTAAAGCGCTTTACAAAACAAAACCACAAAAACAATACAGAGAAGTAAAAATAATAATTGAATCTGGTCTCAAAACCTAAGAGATTATTGAGTGACCCTGTAGTGTATTCATGTTAAGAAGGTAAATGTCATCAGAATGCATGAGGTGTGCAGCCTGGCCATTGCACGCAGCAGTAATAAAGTTCTGCTTCGTTAAGTTTCTAAAAGTTATTATGATGTTTATATGGATGATCAGCTTACAATCTTTATTGCCTGGCCGAACTTTTCAGACAGAAATATCCTGCTATCTACAGAACTCTTGCTCGGCATCACACTGTAGATGATAGTAACATTAGCTTCCTGGAGATAAACAGTGTCCGCCATATCAGACATGCCTTCAGTGGACATGAAGCTTGATATGACCGCACAATAGCAAAATGTTTGGGAGATATTGCAGAAAAAGGGATCAGAGTTTGGACTCGCCACTACTGACATACGGATCTTAAATAAAAGTAGTGACAAGATGGTGCAGATGTGGCGATCAACATAAAATGTCCTAGGGAAAATAGAAAAATGGCGCACCACAGAAATCAATCTTCTGGAACTGAATACTCGGAGATCAACGTGAGGCACAAAATCTGTCACACAATTGAAAACTGTGAGCTACAAACCTCTAAAGTCAAAGGTAAGACAACTTCTCGTGCTGATACACAGGTTCTTGCATTCTTGTAAACTCAGATTATCCTGTATCATGATGTAATGTGGTCTCAGACCGCTTTCAGGGTATTCTATAAAGGTGCTGTCAAGGTCCGGCGGGCTGCATGCTGAAAAACATCATTCTAATCATTATATAATGACAAGAACAGTTAACATTACAGCAAAAATAATTTATATTCCCACCATCATAGCGTTCTTTGCTTGTTTGTTTTTTATGTTTTTCTTTCGTTGTTTTACCTTTATTTTTTATCACTGTGAGATTTGTAGACGTTTCCATATTCTTACCAACAGAAAAACAACGCAACGACTCGCAAAAATTTTAAATCGTTATATGGTGCCTGTATATATATATATATATATGTGTGTGCGTGTGTGTGTGTGTGTGTGTGTGTGTGTGTCATAAGACTAGTCTCTTGATACTCACCAGCAGAGCACGTGTAGTCACGTGTATAGAAGTAGAAGCCTGGACGACACAGACATCTGTCCAGGAAACACACCGCATTCTCCTGTCGACAATCGTCTTCGATGACACAAGATGCATTGTACCAGTCATTTAGAATGGAGGACAGAACAATGTCTCTCGTCTGTCCACTTGTAACAAAGTGTTTTGACGATTGTGAGAGGAAATACACTACGGCACCTGTTTCTTGTTTCAGGGACAGAGGCAAGTCTGTGGGGCGCGTGCACTGACTGATGTCCCCAGAAGTGTCACTCAGTGTGAAGCCAACACAGGAATAATCTTGTAGACAAGAGGTCACGCAGTCACGTGCCGAGGTGACGGTCAGGGCATGAGGAGACTCAGACTTGAGGTCAGCAACAGTCGTAGTGTTTTCTAGCTTCAGTACAGTTTTTAGTTTGTTAACCAATATAGTCGTCTGCCACTGAGGGTCGCTCACGATGCTGTGGATGTTGTCAAAACTAAACACTCGACAGTCGTTGTGTCCTATGTCATTACTGTCACACCCAGAACAAACAGTGACAGCCACGCAGTCCGGAAGTTGATGACAGACCTCCACACAGTGGTCAGCAGAAGCAACGGGTCTGTATTCCGAGTGACCGATCAGCTTTGTGTGAGACAGTGGCAGCCCCGGCATGAGATGTTCACAGTCACCTACCAGTTCTTTCTTCTTAAGATACTTGCAGTATTTACTTTTGGTAGCGAGGATCATGTTCTTGATGCCCACGTGATCAATGGCATAGCGCTCAAGACCACTACCCTCACCCATGACAGGTTTGGAGAAGAGGACCTCCAGTGAGTTGAGTTCATAGCTGATGGTGACTGGGTGGGTCTCCGCTGCTGTCAGCCACCTCAGACTGTCCCCGTCAGAAGGAGGAGAAACCTTGACAGCGATCGTGATTGTCTCCACTTGATTTCGAAACTCTTGTGCTGCTATCTTGTGATCAGTGGTCAGGGTCTCGTGTTGTCCAAGTAGCGCAGCAGAGGAGTAGGTGGCAGCCGTTGTCACGTGACCCTCTGTGTGTTGCCGGTAAACGTGGTCTTCCATCTTGTGCACGAGTGTGAAGGAGGCCCCAGACCGGCCCCGTGACACAAAGTGGGTGCCGTAGGTGTCGATAAACTCTAGGTAGGCGTCCTCGTCATCAGTGTTATTGAGCCTCAGGACCCACGCCACAAACATCGGATGAAGAGGCAGCGGTTTCTGCAGCAAATGTGTCATGTGATACAAACTGCAGGTCGCTCTTGACACAACCAGGACATGTTTTTTCAGGTCCTCTGAGAATTGCCTAAAGTCTTGGCTGGCCGAGAAGCGAGGCCCCCAGCCTCCATCAGCACCGAGTCTGGCGGTGAGAGCCAGCAGCTTGGTCAGGTCGTACGGCGTCTCCACAGTCTTCGACGTGAACGACGTGACACATGACACATCTGGTGACAACACCAGGGCTTGACAGCCTGGGGTCACGTGACCATCGCTGTAGTCGGCAGAAAAGATGGGGAGGGTGAAGCCGGGGTCACGACCTGACACCAGAGGGCAACCCTTCAAGCTGTTGTAGCCGTAAAGAAGAAAATCCGCCACCTTGCTTCTTGTGAGGACACGAACCTTCTGGAAACAACTTGCCAGCGTGTGGTTCTTGTCCTTTATGGAACAGAATAGAGAGGTCAGAGTGAGTTTAGCATGTCAGTATTGCTTTCTGAAACTGACTATAAATGCTGTCTTCTCGATGAAACTTTCTCTCAGTCTGGTCATCCGAGCGCATGAGTATAGAAGACAAAGTGAGTTTACAGCAGAGCAATGAGGCGATCACAATCTATTATGGGAAAAGAGGATCAAACAGGGAACCGAACCACGCAACGATGATAAAGATGATAATGAGGTTTTGAGTATCAGTCAAGGCTCTAAACCGTAATTTACGGCCGTAGATATAGGATATCGAGGTGATAACACTAATAGCGGACACAAGGATCATTATCCGTGAAGATGATTATTTAAAACATTTCTGGTGGTGACGCAACAGGCACTTACACTACCCCAGCAACACTCACAATATGACAGCAACACTCACAATATCACAGAAACACTCACAATATGACAGCAACACTCACAATATGACAGCAACACGAATTGTATGGTGGTATTATCATCACCTACCGACTCTGGTGAAGAGCTGTGGCTGCTGTCTGTCATCATCTAGTTTTTCAGTTCGCTCCTTGTTGTGAAAGACATCAGTGGAGCTGATAAAAACAAACAGCTGATCACGTGACTAACCTACAGGAATAACGATATCACAGGTAGAAGTTTACTTTGGAATCACTGCTGCGAACTATCACACACACACACACACATATAGATACACACACACTTACACACACACTTACACTCACATCCACAAACTTGCACACACACACACACACACTCAATTCTTTGTGATACAATTAGTTGCTCAGTGTCCTGTCAACTGTAAGAGACTCTATCAGGTGGTGTGTACCGTGTGTAATACTGTCAGTTGTCTCACACAGCTGTGTGTAAGAGACTATTAGCTGGTGTTTACCGTGTATACCAACAAATGTGACCTCAAGTACTGTACACTTTGTGTCAACGAGTGTAAAACATCGCCCACTGTGCCAACGACTATTCACAGTACCTGTGTTCACTTGGTGCCCAACTATGTGACCACTGAACACTTTGCTGCAAAGCCTGTGACCTCACAGCCAGACTAAAGGTCAAGATCACCATCACAACCTGTAAAGATTATCAGTCAGACTACACACAGGATTCCATCAGTCAACTTGTGATAATTAAGGACTTGTGCAGCAACTGAAGGAAAATTAAAACAATCAAATCATTCAATTTACACTAACAGAGGTACTTTGTAAAATATATTTTGAGACATTTTCTAAAACTTCATACACTTCTCATTAAGAAAAACGTTTTCAGACTGACAGCAGGTAGGAAGGGTTGTAAATAGGACTATGCTTAAAATTTTAGGAATGCCGGGCAGTTGACATTTATGTCTACAGATTGGAACACATGTCTGATATACTATGAGATATTTTATACAACTTCAGAATCCGGACAAGAGTGCATACATGTACACTCATATTTGTGTGAAAAGTTAAAAATCAGATGACACTATTCTAAAGTAAAGACCTCTTCTAGTAATAGTCCACAGAGTAACACTAATTGTAATCCTAGCTTGGTACATGACAGAATTTGTTGACACCGTGCATCTCATGTAGCGAGGATCACGTGGTTTAAAATTGAGACATGACCAAATCTCAATATGAAATAAACAGCAATTGTCGACTGAAGTACACATAGAGGAACAATGAAAGCTGTCAACATCTTTGTAATGATAAAAAATAATAGAAAAAAACATTACCTTCAACAACGGGTCGCCCATGGTCAAGTCTGCTTGTTCTTCAGGAACAGGAGGATTCCTCAGAAAAGCAGCAGCTCACTAGTTCAATGCCCCCCTGTTTATGTTACAAACTTCGTGGCACAAAGAAAAGCAACTGAATAAGCGTGAATGGAAGGTTCAATCCTATAAATACTCTCTCGTGGGCCACATGTCGAGAGGCAAACTGCTCGCGTGCATGATGTGTGGTAATCTACAGAGCTCATAAGTGGTCTGAAGAGTGGAAGCATCAACATGTTTATCAGTTCCTACCATCGCGACAAGTGTTTACCTCACGTCGCAACAAATGTTGACGATGGGCCAAAAGTTGTGTAACAGGATAACAGTCAGCTTAATTCCATCCCCGTCCTTCACTTGCTTCGGCAGCGCCCTTGAGCAGCACTGAAAAAAACTGATGTAAAGATCACCCTTTTGCAGTTTCATATGATAACATTTCTTCATATTCTCAAGATTACTCAATATCTTCTCAGTGTTCTCCTAATGTCAGCAACTGTTATTCTCTAGAGTCACATATAGGATATACACTCACATATAGAATACTCAGAGATGAAGACAACGAGTTGTTCATGTATATATTGTAGCCGGAATAAATACACAAGAAAACGATCCGGGTGACGCCAACAAATATTTGTACCCGGGATGCTGTGATTTCTCACTAAGACTAACACTGCGGCCTTAGCGCCAGTCAGTCCCTTCATCTTTAGGGTTCCAGGGAAGAGGACGGAAGTTCTCAAGGAGAATTGTTTCCAACAATTCTAGTTTTTGTTCGTCGGGCGTGTTAACCAGTCTACCTGGCGTTGTGTGTGTGTGTGTGTGTGTGTGTGTGTGTGTGTGTGTGTGTGTGTGTGTGTGTGTGTGTGTCGTGTACTACATACCCAAACTTAGCCGAGCTAGGAATCCACAAAAGACCTGCTTTTTCCCCCAAAAGTGGGTTTTTTTTGCGTTGAACCGTTCAGCCCAATGGATTTTATGTGTGCTCGCGAAACCAAGTTTGGTGGTGGAAGTGGGTGCAGAGTGGAGGAATAAATGCGCTGTCAACGGTACATGCTGTCTCAACAAGCGCTCACACTACAATATATACTCACACACGCATATACACATACCATTTAAGACTAATGTTAAACAATTTCACGACAGTACTGACATATGTTGTAGAAGTTACTCTACAAAGTGTATATTGATGTTCAAACGTGTGTCGGTCACATGACGCTGTACTCTAGTCAATGAAGTCTGTCCACACACTAGAAAGTTGTCTTCTCCTGACAACCTTGAAGACCAGATGTTAAATACTAGTTTTGATCCACTTGGTCAGCCGTACGGTACAAATGAACAGCCTCGTGAGCAGCTTGTGACAATAATTACAAGTTTCCGGAAGTGTGAAGAGGCGAGCGTTACAGGGGACGTCACTCGTACAGACGCCATGGCGGCCCCCTTAATGACGTCACTAACACGAGAGCCTCGCTACCGCTTTTTCCTGTGACTGACCTTGACCCTGCATGCTGTGCTGACGACACTTAGAAACTGGAGTGGGGGGGGGCATGGAAGTGAGAACTTGTAAACATGAGCTCACATAGAGAGTCACTGAGTGACCTGTGACACGACAGGCGATAAGGTCTTCACACACATCTGTACACAGACAGCCCACTGTAGTGGTCACTACTCTAAATAGTGACTACGTGAACACTATAGTAGTCACTACTCTAAATAGTGACAACGTGAACACTATAGTGGTCAGTACTCTAAATAGTGACAACGTGAACACTATAGTGGTCAGTACTCTAAATAGTGACAACGTGAACACTATAGTGGTCAGTACTCTAAATAGTGACAACGTGAACACTATAGTGGTCAGTACTCTAAATAGTGACAACGTGTACACTATAGTGGTCAGTACTCTAAATAGTGACAACGTGAACACTATAGTGGTCAGTACTCTAAATAGTGACAACGTGAACACTATAGTAGTCAGTACTCTAAATAGTGACAACGTGAACACTATAGTAGTCAGTACTCTAAATAGTGACAACGTAAACACTATAGTGGTCAGTACTCTAAATAGTGACAACGTGAACACTATAGTAGTCAGTACTCTAAATAGTAACAACGTGAACACTATAGTGGTCAGTACTCTAAATAGTGACAACGTGAACACTGTAGTAGTCAGTACTCTAAATAGTAACAATGTGAACACTATAGTGGTCAGTACTCTAAATAGTGACAACGTGAACACTATAGTAGTCAGTACTCTAAATAGTGACAACGTGAACACTATAGTGGTCAGTACTCTAAATAGTGACAACGTGAACACTATAGTAGTCAGTACTCTAAATAGTGACAACGTGAACACTGTAGTAGTCAGTACTTTAAATAGTGACAACGTGAACAGTATAGTGGTCAGTACTCTAAATAGTGACAACGTGAACACTATAGTAGTCAGTACTCTAAATAGTGACAACGTGAACACTGTAGTAGTCAGTACTCTAAATAGTGACAACGTAAACACTATAGTGGTCAGTACTCTAAATAGTGACAACGTGAACACTATAGTGGTCGGTACTCTAAATAGTGACAACGTGAACACTATAGTAGTCAGTACTCTAAATAGTGACAACGTGAACACTATAGTAGTCAGTACTCTAAATAGTGACAACGTGAACACTATAGTGGTCAGTACTCTAAATAGTGACAACGTGAACACTATAGTAGTCAGTACTCTAAATAGTGACAACGTGAACACTATAGTGGTCGGTACTCTAAATAGTGACAACGTGAACACTATAGTGGTCGGTACTCTAAATAGTGACAATATGGACACCGTAGTGGTCACTACTCTAAGTAGTGACAAGTGACAATGTCGAGCTGCATGAAAAGATTTCTTGTATCGCTGTTGGTAAAGTAAGATTTAAATTGTATCACTTTGCTCTATAAAGTTTTATTTATTTTTATCTTTGTAAGAAAATTGTACCGCGTGTTTATTTTACACAATGCAATCATGGTTTGCAAAAACAGCGAATCATAAAAAATGTCTTAGTTTACTATCTTTTTGGTGTTTACATTGATTGTCACACTTGGCAGCAAGTAGAAACTTGAGACCTGTCTGTACAGACTGGTAGTGGTGGCAGTGACAGTTGTACTTGTCGCCGTTGTGACAGACTGTGTGACGACAGTATCACATACAATGGATGTTTGAGGTTGAAGCTGCTGTGTTGTTGGACGAGAAAAAGCATCTTTCTGTAGAGTGAGCACGGAGCTTGGGAGAAGAGACTATTACGGTACCTCTAACCCCTCTTACTTTCATCACCGTCTACATTACTGGCTGACATTTTGGGAGCAAAGTGGTCTTCACAGTCCACTGACTGCTGTGTAGGCGCCGTGAAGTTAGCCTTACACACGAGAATGAAGCTGATCCATTGTCTCCTCAACGATGAATCCCTTGGGACCATAGGCACACGTAGTCCGTTGCTGTGTTTTCCTGTGCATTCAACAACAAGACATTAGTTATGAGAAAAATGGGGGGGGGGAGAGAGTCGCGCATAGTGAGTGAGCGCAGAGAGAACTACAGAAAGAGAGAGAAAGAGAAAGAGAGTGAGTGTGTGTGTAGAAGTCTAGTCACTGTTGATGTAGTCAGGCTTCTATGGTATTTTGCCAGAGAGTTTAGAAAACAAAAACGTTTGTGTGTCGTGTATTTGCGCAATCCCTGTGATAAGTGTCATGTATGTCTCCACATTTATACCTCCTGCTTCATTCATTTCTTCACATCCATTGGTATAATGCCACCTCCAGTATAGTCATGCGCGCGACAAAAATAGACATCTGTGGTGTGTTGCTGTCACCACCACCACCACCACCACCACCACCACCACCAGGCGCCGTGATACACAGCAACACAGGTCCTAGTTTGAAAGGTATATGTAGCTTCCACATGTCTTACCACAGTCGAGGCCAAACGAACCTCTATATCAAGCTTCTTTACAGAAAAGTAACTGTTATCCTGCAGCACACCCTGTCCCACACCTGCCGTCATGGATGTTACATGCAGGATAGCATCTGATATCCACAACCAAATGTATCTTGTGCATAGAGCTATTAGTCACATATATCTTATGTATAGAGCTATTAGACACACATATCTTATGTACAGAGCTATTAGTCACATATATCTTGTGCATAGAGCTATTAGTCACATATATCTTATGTATAGAGCTATTAGCCACACATATCTTATGTACAGAGCTATTAGTCACATATATCTTGTGTATAGAGCTATTAGTCACACATATCTTGTGTATAGAGCTATTAGTCACACATATCTTGTCTATAGAACTACTGGTCAAATATATCTTGTGTATAGAGCTATAAGTCACATATCTTGTGTATAGAGCTTTTAGTCACATATATCTTGTGAACAGAACTACTGGTCAAATATATCTTGTATATAGAGCTATTAGTCGCACATTTATTGTGTAGAGAGCTATTAAGTCACATATATCTTGTGTATAGAGCTAGTGGTCACATATATCTTGTGTATAGAACTAGTGGTCACATATATCTTGTGTGTAGAACTAGTGGTCACATATATCTTGTGTGTAGAACTAGTGGTCACATATATCTTGTGTATAGAACTAGTGGTCACATATATCTTGTGTGTAGAACTAGTGGTCACATATATCTTGTGTATAGAACTAGTGGTCACATATATCTTGTGTGTAGAGCTATTGGTGACATATATAAATATAAAAAGTCTGGGAAAACAGTGAAAGCATACTGCTCTGTAAAAGTGAATATCAGCTTTGTTCGTCCTGTTCTCTTACTTGTTTTGTTTTTGCTGTTTTGACTTTACTAGCTCCATAGCTGTTACTGCTCTTGGGGCATTATGCCTTCTTTAGTCAGTATTTTTGAGATTTAAATAACAGAGTTGCCACAAAAGATAACTAGTGTTACATAACTATATTCTATACAACCAAGATTCTTATTTTCGAAGCAAATTGTGTCGTTTTAGAAAAATCCACATGTACCCATGGCCGGCGCAAATCTGTGTTGTGCTTTACTAGTCCAAAGACAAATACTGCGCCCAAACCCTCTCCCCAAAAAATGATCAGTTATCGAAATGATAATTATACGTTTAAGCTTAACTCTATCTTCTTAACTGAAATTTTAAATAATAAACCTAGGCTTACATTAATGACCACAAGGCTGTACTGGACCCGTTTGTGCAAAAAAAAAAGAGTTGTACCACCACTATCGCAACACTTTGCATCCACACAAAATTAGCACTATAAGAAATGAGGAAATAAAATTAAGGTAAAAAGAGAGACAAATCGTGTTCATCGAAAATATATAAAATATACAAGTATATCACACTGTATAAAAATCGTGCGAATTATCTTTACAAAGTCTCATGATATCGGAGCTGTAGGACAGTCTACACTGTTCACTCTTGTACGGTAAGTCTAGTTCACTAGTTCACAGAAATATTCTTATAGAACAGTTCAGTCAACATGTACATTCCTATAGAGCAGTTCAGTTAACAGATGTTCTAAAAGACCTTTACTGATTCAGGTTTGGAAGGATGATAGCGCCCAGCGGTCGATCAGACCATTACACAGTAAATTTAAACAGCAGGACGAGATGTCTGCAGCCGCTCAGAAAAGTGAGTTTTTACAACATCCTGTGAGTTTTAAGTTTACAGTTACTACCTTTTCCCGTATCTTGCTTGTTCAGCTCTGTTAATGTGATCTGACTTACTTTTAAGTGGTAGAAAGGTATCTGTACCCTTCTTCAATAACCCACCCACTTAGCTGCTTGAAATATTTCTCTTGTTTCATTTTCTCATCTCACGGACACATCAAGTAACAACACATTTTGCGGCGATAAAGCAGAAAATGTTTTTCTACATCTTCTTTGTCCAGTCTTCTAATCTGAACCGACTGGTCATTAACTTTGATAGATTTATCACTACCCTTCTCATCTAGCACCTCGGCAAATACTTTCAATCGCTCTCTTCTCTCTTTCTCATCTTACAGAAGAACCAACAAGTAACACCGCACTGACTACATGTTTTCTGCTAAAATAAAGTAGAAAAGTGGTTTTGTACAACATGTCATGACGACCGGAGGTGTTAAAGAATGGCTGATTAAAATTAAATCTTTTCCGAGAATTCGCTCTCCGTCTTTGATTAATAAGAACTGCTTTTTGTCAAGAAACAGTATGTCTGTTTTTCAATTGCAGGCCTGCATCATCCACGCATGGATACTTGCATGCCTACCAAATCTGACCTACACTTATGAGTAGGGGGACTTCTAACACTCGTCCAAAAGGCTTTATGGGGTGGCTACTGATTGCACACTGATGCAGACAAGAAATTTGTAGCACCTTCCTCTGGTCTTTTTTTGTTTTTTTCTTTTTTGCTGTTTGGTCTAAGCCTCAAGCTATCACAGCTTCTAGCATGTAGACCAACCTCATGGCAGTGCACTCTACGCATGTCCCCATCTTGAGACTTACACCTGACAGGTGGGCGGGGCGATACAAGGGAGAGAGTCTTCGAGATGCTTACAATACAAAGTTGTAAATCATGGTGTCAAGGTAGGTGCCTCAAAACATTCCCATAGTCATCACCGCTAGGTGGTCGGCCTGACAGAGTTTGTTGAAAACTATTGAAGTATATAGTCTATAGGGTTTAATACGTATTATCTATTAATAACCAATTTCAAATATTCTGTTAAAAGAACATAACAACAAGCTATCGGTTCAAACAGAAACAGTTAGACAATAAAAAAATTCAAAATAAACACGGCAATTTGACAACTAAATTAAGCATAATACACACATTGAACCGAAAATAATAATAAGTTTAATAATTAAATAAGAAAGATAAATATTAACGACCATGAGTCACAACAGTAATTACAAAACTACAGGCCGTCAAATCTCCATCACTAGTAGTGTCACCGATGTTCACAGGCATAAGGAGAGAACAGGTTTGTGATAGTGAATTAAATTGATCTGAAATTTGATATATTATTTAACTTCTAGTGACTCTACCTTGATATTTGTTTTTTTAAAGGCTTCAATACGCTCATTAACTAAGAATGCGATCGTGACATTAGTGAAGTTTCCTCGGGTTAAAAGTTCGTAAATGTAAATATATTGAGCATAAAACGGTTGTCATAACCAAAAAGAAGCTTGTGTAGCAAACTCAAGTCAGTGTTGTTGTCACTGATCTCAGCTGCCTTGTTTTCAATGCTTAAGTGCGGAACCTCTTCTTTAGTATGACAGAAAAGAAAAAAGTGAGGCTGGCATCAGTGGAATGTGGTCCCATCCATCGCAGGGGTTCGCCACGACCAAAATGTCCTGCTATCTTCATACTATGAAAATAATATTTTCCCTAACATTATTCATCTTGAAAAAACAGGCTACTGCCTAGTTGGCCTTATAGATAGAACCGGCAATATGTTCAAGATATAATTTACTTATAGATTATTACCTCGAATATTATACGATTTGTGATGTGGACATTGTCCTTTTTTAATCGTCATTGGAAATGAGAAAATATTGAATACCCACCTTTAACAGCAAGAAAATTAACTTACCAGATGTTCGCATCGACTGCTGATAACAGAGCTTTAATTTATAATTATCTGCAGCAGTAAAAATAAAATGGATTTCCCAGATATGTTTGCAGTGTTTTCTAATCACCTGCATTAAATGGCTAATTGGTTGAAGGTTTGGTGTAGATGGTATTTAAGAAAGTGAGTTCTGAGGTTCACCTGTGTGAGATTTGGCGCCTACTACAACACATGGTAAGTGGACAGGTCAAAATATTAATAAATGTTAAGAGATTAGGTTAGCACAGGTAAACCCTGTGACAAGGGAAGACCTAAGGTGTATTTGTGATTTACTAATCAGAAAAGAAAACATTAACTAATATGAACTGCAAAAGTCACATAACTCTTCCCTCAGAAGTGTTTACGGGGACAGAAGCACAAAGAAAATAATATTGAAGAAATAAATTTATGTTTTGTGGGTAGATCATTTTGACTTGGTCATCTCATAAGTAGCTCGCAAGCTGAAAAGGTGTGGGTACCCCTGGTCTAAACTTCTTCTTTTACTCGACACAGCAAAGCTGTCTTCAGTTTGTTTGGCTTTCGTCATTCTTCATCTGTTCTGTCTAATGACTTCCCCGATGACAAGCAGTTCGAGATCGAAACCCTAAATGGTCGCCGGTGAAATGTGTCGCCAGGTTGCACACAAAGCTGGTCCCCCCCATTTCCTTTACCTCAAGGATTTTTTTTCCATAATTGTTTCATTTGTTGTGATTTTGTTAGACTTGCTGGGTAAGGGACTACTGTGTTCGCTCAGTTGTTAGCACTACACTTTTTTTTGCTCCACCCTTTATCCCCTTTTCTTTTCTTTCTTAGTTGTTTTTTTCAGTATCTCCCTATAACAGTTATTATTGTTGTTGTTACAAAAATATCATTTGTAAAGCCCCATGTGCTTGCTCATAAGGCTCTATCTAAGTTACTTTCATTATTATTTTCATGTGGCTAACTTACCATTAGTAATCAGGCTAAGAATTTAGGTTTGGATCTTGAACAAGCTGTGCTAAAATGTTTACTAGACTTTGAGAATGTTTAATCCATCTTTATCTTTATGTTACAGATGGTTAACATGTGGACAAACATGATTTTACCCTTCATACTTCTCTCTATGGCCTTTTGCCTTCAGGCTCAGAAGAAAGGAAGGTATGTCACGTGTTTTAAGGGTGGCCATAGTAACTACAATATATTGTCTTAAATAATGATTGTGTGTTAGTGTATTGCCTGAATGTTGTCTACGGTGCATTGAGTCTGTAGACAAGAGCGTCTCTGATACATTTACTGCAGACTATTGCCCATAATTTTCAAATCACATATTTGAAAGGAACTATTTTCTTTACCATATGACACAATATTTTTATATTTTAAATTGTTATATTACGTATTACTTAAGCACATATAGTTTGAAAAGAATACAGCCAATAAAAATACTTGAATGTATTGTATGTTGTGGTTACAACTCTGTAACACTCTTTCTTCAAATAGTTTGATGTTAAACTTCCAGTTACTAGTCCTTTGTATATCGCTTACTTAAAAATGTCTTTTACTGCTAAATTAAATTCTTAGATGATAAAGAAAGGCCCGAGATTATAACAAGCGAAGCAGAAGTTCAGAAGGTGAACTTTGACATTAACTGCTGGGGCACTTCTTTTACACTTTACTTTTTTCTTCCTCTATCTGATTTGCACATGCACACACACGTACACAAGCACATAAAAGCAAACACACACACACACACAGACACACACACAGACACACACACACACACACACACACACACACACACACACACACACACACTTGCCTATGACTTGTCAGTAGTTACTGTAATTTCTATTTTGATTTCTACAACGAAGTGCTTAATTGTCAGAGGGCGATATATTGTAGCATACACATTTGTAAAAGTCAAACTTCATCAATATATTTTTATATCATCTTACTTTCAGGTACTACAAGAATATTGGTTACGTTTGATCATAAAACTGTGCATCAGGAATAGAATTTAAAGCAAAGTTATTTAAGCAATTGTAAAAGCTTATTCATAACCACAACTTGTTTTTATTATGATGTTATCTATCGTTAGTAAATAGAACCAGAGCCAGTATCTCATCTAATATTTAGTAAAGATTACAAGTGGCAAGGACATTGGAGCATCATGTTCACAGCATTTCTATATAAGATCATTCAGTAATTCAATAGCTGTTCGTGTTCGCACGCGATTCATTATAGAATTATAAATAAGCAGGGGCTGTGTGGACCTGTTATATAAAATTTGTAGTAGCAACAAAATATCATTTTTGTTCTTATAATCAAGCAGCCTGTACTCAAGATCTCTATTATTATATCTAGATGTCTTTATTCAACCTGTGTGCTTATAATCGTCAAGTCCGAATTCATCCGGTGTACTTATAATCTACACGGCGTTTGTCAAACTTTGTACTCTGTATTCGTTGTATTCTCTAGAAATTGAAAGAAATAAAACTATAAGGAACTTATACGAATCCCAGACACTTAATCCACAGACACTTAATCCCCAACACTTAACCCCAAGTCTTTTCATCCCTAAGCACTTAATCCTAAAAATGAAATTTCAGTTATAAAAATTATGAAGTCAGTGAACAATGTAATTCAAATTCAAATAGCAATAGTTATTTTCATATAAACATCACAATGGGCTGTCCACATTGCTGGATGGTGACAGGAGAAGAGAGACTGGAGGGCGTGATGCCAACCCTCCACAGTGTTGTTTGTTCGTGCAACACCGCCGATGACGTCCACAAAGTTGCTGCTCAACGAAGAATAAAAGTATTCTTGCTAACTCAGGACTCGGTAGAGACATTAACCCTCTGACTCCGCAGGGCCAGTTTGATGGCTTTACCAGCTTACTCCACAACCAAACAGGTCATTTTTCTTTAGTTTGCAGCCATTTAAAGTTTGATTTGGGGGCGTTTTTGAGGATTACGTGTCTGGGGAGTAAGTGCCAAGGGATTAAAAGTGTAGGGCATGAACTATCAGGGATTAAAGGTCTGGGGATTAAGTGACCGGACACCACTAACACAATTTATATTCAAAAATACTATAATCAAAATATGTACGTATTTATGTAATAAAAAAACGGTCGCTCGCAAAAATATACCCACAACCCAGACACCCAAACACAGACTTGAGTTTACAGACAAATCATATTTTATCCATTATTTACTTTGCTTGCTGAAATATACACGAGATGTTCACACGACATGCACACACAGACATACAGTCTGGCAGACAGTCTCACAGAATAACAGTTGTAATAATATCATGACACTTTCGCGGCATCTATAATAACATTGTCACTGACTATAATTAGAGAACATTTCACAAAAAGACACCACAGTGAAGTCTTGTTGCAGTGTCCCCAGAGCACAAGTCCGACTACAGTCACGTGCCATGGACTACGGGCTGTTCGGCTACAACAGTCTCAAGGGATGCCCTCTGACCTCAGGACGTGACCCGGGCTTTACTCTCCCCATCTTTTCTGCTGAAGATCACGTGACCTCAGACTCTGGCTATAGCGGGTCACGTGGTGTGGTTGTGTCCCAGGATGTGTCATGTGTCACGTCGTTCACGTCGAAGGTGGTGGAGACGCCGTACGACCTGACCAAGCTGCTGGCTCTCACCGCCAGACTCGGTGCTGATAAGTGGGGGCCTCCCTTCTCGGCCAGCAAAGACTTTCAACAACTCTCCGCGGAACTGAGACAAGACGTCTTGGTCGTCTCTACAGCTGTCTGCAGTTTGTATGACGTGTCACTTCTGCTCTCACAATCCCCGTCTTTTCATTCATCGTTTGTTGAGTGGATTATTCAGCTCAATAACACTGATGACGAGGGCGTGTACCTTGAGTTTCTTGACACCTACGGCACACACTTTGTGTCACGGGCCCGCTTTGGGGCCTCGATAACAGTCATACACAAGATGGAGGATAACGTTTATCGGCGTCTGACAGAGGATCACGTGACATCAGCTGCCAGCTACTCCGCTGCTGCGCTTTATGGACAACCCCAGACCTTGACCTCTGACCAGCAAAAAGCAGCAGAAGAATTTCGAAATCAAGTAGAGACAACAACGTTTGCTGTTGGTGTTTCTTTACCAGATGGCGGTAACAGTCTGACTTGGTTCACAGCAGTGAAAGACAACCCCTCTGTCATCGACTATGACTTGACCCCTGTGGAGGTTCTCTTTTCACACACCCTCATGGGTAACGCAAGTTCTATGTGGGGTTATGGCATTGACCATGTCAGGATCAAGAATAATATTATGGCCAGCAAGACCAAATACTGTCGGACATTAAAGAGAGAAGGTCTGTTAGGTGACTGTGAAGATACTTCAGGTGTGACACTGCCTCACACAAAGTTGATTGGTAACTCGAAATACAGAGCCGCTGAGTCCACTGACCAGTGTCTTGAGGAATGTTATCAACTTGCGAGTTGCGTGGCTGTGAGTTTTTGTCCTGGGTGTAGGATGGACAACACAGACAGCGGCTGTCAAGTGTTTAGTGCTGGCGACATCCAGAGAGCAGTGAGCGACCGTCAGTGGCAGACGACAATATTTGTTAACAAAGTGAAGACAATTGTAAAGATTCAAAACACCACAGTTGTTGTTAACTCTAGTTCTCAGTCTGACAACACTACAGTCACCTCCGTACAGGACTGCTACCCATCTTGTATTGAGGATACCGGGTGTTTGGCCTTCACCTTGACTGTCACTTCTGGTTCATTAATTCAATGCACGCGCCACACAGACTCACTCCTGTCCTTGACACAGGGAACAGGTGTCAGCGTGTACTTCCTCTCCCCGCTGGTAAAAAGAATTATCACAAAAGGACAGACGAGAGCCCTGGCTCCCTCCTCCAGGCTGAACGACTGGTACAAGGCAACATGTGTCATCGACGACGAGTGTCGTGAGGAAAACTCGATGTGCTTTCTAAACAGGTGCCGCTGTCGTCCTGGCTTCTTCTTCTCAACACGTGACCACACGTGCTCTGCTAGTGAGTATTGAAAGGTTCGGATAAAATAGTAGATTAAGAATGTCTGGGTTTTTTCAACACTAAGACATTGTTTGAATAGTTTTTGGTCGTCAGATTGAGACAATCGAAATTCATTCAAAGGCAAACATAATAAAAGAGATTAATAGAAAAAATGAAAATTGTGTTTTGGTAAATTCTGTTGTCAGTTATATTTTACTAGCTGAGTAATATTTTTGGAATCTATAATATTTTAGTATGATTTACTGTAAATCTTTTTCTTTATCTCGAACATAAATTTGTTAGTAAGCTGACGAGGACTGCACAACACACAAAGACAGGGTAGACGTCAGCCCACACTTTCCCAATGGAGTTTCAAAAGTTTTAGCTCAGGATAGAGAGGGAGGCTCGATGTCAGAAATTTGAGCCAGCGTTTAATTCTTTATGATTTATTTGCTTTGAATCACTGACATGGGCACGTGACTATCTTTTCTGTACCAACGCCACTGAGGTCTTCATTGAGTCTACCATGGGGTGAGGCCGTCGTTGGAGTGAACAACGCATAACTGAAAACGACGACAACAACAGCAACATGTACTGGACATAGCAGACTGGTAGTGACAAACGGTAGCACAGCATCGCAGGTCATCATCTGTTGCTAGTCAAATGTTGAAAGAAAATATGAAAGGTTTGGAATGCTATAGGAGAGGGGTGGCATGCACACATTTTATGTTTATAGAAAGGTGTGTGTGTGTGTGTGTGTGTGTGTGTGTGTGTGTGTGTGTGTGTGTGTGTGTGTGTTTAAGAACTGTTGACAATGTTATGTATAAGAAAACTGAAACTATCTTTTGTTGTAAAGAGCGAGTTTTTGTATCAGTAATTTCTAATTACAATGACCCGTATCAGCACGATGCATAATACAATTGTATTTAAGTAGCAAGGTGCATGTGTGCTTAGTAACTAATTACAAAGCTGCGTATGTAAGTCATTACTGATCACAGTCATCTGTATCAGCCTGTAGTCCAGCCGACCTACACAACACCTTCATGGAGTATCCTGAGAGTGGAATAAGGGGACATAATATCGTCACACGGAGTGGAGTCAATTTGGAGACGTGTAACAATTTGTGTAACAGCATCAGAAGTTGTCTGTCCTTTGACTTTAGAGGTTTGTATGACAATTATTTTACTCATTGACCTGACACACTGACCGTTAGGGTTTTACCATTATTTACTTTTATGTAACTAGTGCAGACTGTTGAATCTTTTTGTAGGGCCACAGACAGTTCCGTTTGTTGTAGTTTAGAATCGGGGATTAGTTTAGTTTACATATTGAGGTTATTTATAACTTTAAGATTACATTTATACTGGTGATCTATAAATATACAACGTAGTGAACAATGTTTATTTCAAATCACAGCAGATTACTTATTTATCCATCTATCTATCTAAACTATATATAAGGTGTAGGTCATGGAAATAACTTTCTCCAGTATAATAAGAAATAGCTGAATATGCTCATGTATCTTTCACGTGTCCACCAATCATCAGCAGATAAGCTGTTGTTAAAAACAAACTTTAAAATTATGTTTCCTTTTGTTACAAACATGTCGGCTGCTTGGGGTTTACATCAGACCTCGTAGAGGTTCTAGTCTAACACAAGGTTAACTAGATGTTATGTGATGTTTGTGGCTCAGTCCTAACTTGTTTGCTGTATTTTTACTACAAACTACGGACCTCAAAATAAGTACTGGCTATATTACCCTCCCGCACGTGTTAGCCACAGGAGGGCGCTGTCTCCTTCATGACATCACCTCACGTGAAGCTCAGTCAGGGTGGTATCCTCACACCAGTAGAGGCTGGAACCACTACCAGAGAAGCTGCCTGCAGTCTCCCGCCTCATACCCGGGACCAGTGTGGTACAACGCACCCTGCAACAACAACGTGGACTGTCCTGAACCTAACAGTCGGTGTATGTCGGGTAGATGTTTGTGTAGCTACGGCTTTTTTTTCTTGGAAACCGACACCTCGTGTTGTGCTGCAGGTAAGTTACAGAACATTGACATTATTTTTATGTTAATTATCAACTGTTTTTGTTAAATACCAGAAATGCTTGAAGACTATTGGAGTAGGTTTAATATAACATATCTATGTAATAGTCAAATGGTTATCAATTATGTTATCATTTCCCATCAACTCGTTTACTATTGCAGGCTCCGTGACAGCTTCACAAGCTGGAGATTTAATGTTTCACTGTTTATTTGACTAATTCTCTGTCACCTAGTCAACATCATGTAATGACGAGTGATTTTGTATCTTCTCTGAAGATGTTCATGACATGCATGACTATTTCGTTGAGATACAATCTACTGGTACTTGAATACCCTTCAAGCTTCCAGTACTCCAATAATAGTGTGAGAATGTGGGTACTATTTAGTAATGGTGTTAGTCTTTGAGTTCTATTCAAGCAACAATGCCAGTACTCGAGTACAGTGAATAATTATCTAAATAGTCAGTTCTTTTTAAAATACTATTGCTTTTACCAGAGATGTCTTCACCAAATCATGTCGGTAAATTACTACTCTACATACAATGTCAGTAAAAAAATTCTCTACTATTGTCAGGATTCAAGTACTGTCTTTACCCTCTTTTAACAACTATCGGTGCTCAAGATCTCACAATCACTCAATGCGACAGGTTTATTAAAACAGTAGTGTGGATACTTATTAAATACTAAGGACTATAGCTTATCAGATTGGGTATCCAGGGTGTCGGTACGTGTTTGGAAATAGTGTATGTGCTTTGTTAATATAACGTGTTCATAGATCTCAAGATCTAATGTATGCGAGTGGTGGGAGTACTTTCTCCCACACAATCAAAAAGATGCAGGAATGGAGCAGGCAGATGTCTTGTCCTTTACTGAATGGGCTCATCTCTGCCCTTATTGACCCCTCACTGAGGTCAACTTCCGCGATGCTCCTGTAGACCCACATTTACTTGGTGCTTCAGTTGGTGCCGTTAACCAATCACCGACAACCACATGTTTTAGAACCAGTGTGCATCTGCCACCTGAATATAACTGATAGCTGCAAGCCGCCCCTCTACACTAACATCACCACAAATACGATTTGTGTTGTCAACAATCTCACTTGTAACAAATCGGAGACATAAGTAACTGTAGTGTCGTGTAATTAGTGAATTCTTGATGCAGTTGATGCTTTAATGGTCAAGTGTTTTGATGGCCAATAGAGTCATGTGGAGACTGGCAGAAAACAGGAGGCAAGTCAGGTGTCTACTCCATTCAACTGGCAGAAAACAGAGAGAAACTGAGAGTCTGGTGTGACATGGACTCTGGTGATGGTGGCTGGCTGGTATGTCTTTGTGTTTGTCAGTGTGTCAGGTGTGCTTAACTCACTCTTGACCGTAGACTAAGCGGCTGTTTGACCCCCTTGGACGGATTATTTACCCCTCTTTCAAAAAATCATAAAAATTAACTAATAGAGGTAGAAGAACAATTCAAATTGATAATGATATATCAAAATGTAAAGAAAAGGAGCATCTTTTTCTTGTGTTTGCTTAAAAACACTCTTTTATAGTTTGTTAGTGTGTGAAGCATGTGTTTACATTTGTCAGTTTGTGATATACTAATGTTTTAAAAATTGTGCTTATTCCTGAGACAGTAAGATATATTTCAGAAAGATTTATCAATGGTAGTAAATGTCAATCCGGGTTGAAGTCTCCATGTGTTTAGTGACTATCCTGGTAATCTTACCGTAACTTTTATTACACGTGACGATGTGACAGTAAACCAGTGATAAATAAAGTTCACATGTTTCCAAGGTAACGTGTTTGTGTGTCACGGTCAGGTTTTCCAGAGACGTGTTGACGGCTCCGTTGACTTCTACAGGAACTGGGTGCAATATGTAGATGGCTTTGGTGACATCACCGGGGAGTTCTGGCTTGGTAAGATTTCTCTTCTAATATTCCTCTTGCTATTTGATCGTTTTTTTCCTCCTCAAAATAAAAACCTCAAGAAGCCTGGTTTGAAAGGAGTGAAACAATTTCCATTTCTCATTGTTTAATGATTGTACACATATTGCAGTTTGTTCACAGACATGTATAATTAAAATAATGAGAAGGATGCGACATAAACTAGTATTCGAATTCCCTAACGTTTGATATTCTAAGCGACTATTAGGTAAAAAGAACATTTCTGAGCAAATGCAGAGTTTGTTTTGATTACCATTTATAGTGTACATATAGTGTATAATACATTTAAAGTGTATTAGATATACGATAACGGATAATGTTTTAGTGTTCAAAGACGACACGGATATTGGATAACACCATCGCAAATTTCCTAATAATTTGCCGAAAAATGTTAGATTCATCTATCGTTAGTCTTCTTGTCTTGTTGTTAAGAATTTTATTAACATCAGTATTGGGTGATAATGAAACAGCTAATATGTCTTGATTTGGTTTAAGTGTGATATCGTACTCATTTGTCCTTTATTAACGTTGAAAAAGTTCGTAATATTTTAGGTTTGTCGAAGCTGTACACGCTGACCAAAGGGAGACAACACCGACTGCGTGTAGACCTCGGCGAGGTGAATGGACATCATCACTATGCTGAGTACTCGTCATTCAGGGTGGATGGTCCTGAAACAAACTACAGACTTACCCTGTCCGGCTACTCGGGTAACGCAGGTACGTGTGCAGACATTTAGCAACAAGTTTGAATGTTTGTCTTCCCGGGTAATCGTTGCTTTGCTAAAAAATAAGTGAGTGACCTGTGGGTGGCAAGATCTTACAAAGAAGGAGGTGACCTTGACACTGACGAGCATCTTGAAGAATGTCTTTCCTAGAAGAACATATGCCTTAAAATACGGCGTACAAATATATTTCATTAAAAGCATTAAAACACTAATCTAACAAGTTATTCTTTAAAGAAATAAGATAACAGTAAAGACAAATTATCAATAACGCAAGTGAGTGTATTGCACTAACAATGTTTTGAAAGTTTGTTGATTTAATGAAACTGCCTTTACTTATCATCCTTATCATCCATCGGCACAAATGTGACAGAACTTCATAAACACTAACATCATATAAGGCCCATGTGGGATGACCTTTTGCTAAAATGCTTTGCCCTTTCACAACCATTTTACTATAAGGGGCTTTGTCAGTGCGACCTTACTGTAGGTATATATTTTTAATATTATTATTGTCAGATTATTAGTTGTAAATACGTGTCTTCTTTCAGGAGAAAGGTTGGTGGCTTGTTTGATAGTTAATCTGCATCCCGTGCATTTTAAACCTTCAATGGTGTAGATTAAAATTAAAATGCGTTTCTAATATGTGTTATGGATACTATATGGCACACATAACACTCGGTGATATCATGTGTTCTTTTTGTATTTAGCAAAGGAAAGACATTAGACATTTGCTTTCTGCTTACCTTGCTCCTCTAAGAATGGCTTCTTTCACTTTTTCTTTTTATTTGCTAATTCCAAAAACCCGGCCATAAAATACAAGCTCGTGGGAAACATCTTAAAAACAGATTCTCACTAAATCCTTAAACTGTCTTCTCATTAACGAAAGCCTTAACTAACATTGCTCATGCATCTTGAGTCACACATGGTTCTTTGCTCTTTAGATACAGTCTGAAAATGTTGTAACCTTCTTCCCTCCAGAGGAAAACTATATACTGCGACATTTTTAAAAGAGGACAATGTATCGCTTATTATATTTTACTGTTCTAACATGCAAGATCGTGTCATCAAACGAATTACCCCAACTCACTATACAACGGTAACTTCCCGAAGAAATCAAATTATTGTACAGAAGGTCTCCCCTGTACCTGTACAGGTACACAGGGTAATCTTCCAAGTAATGACCAAAATAAATCTCACAGGGCTAAAAATAGAAAATGACGGTGCTTCTCGTTGCCTGGCCTGCCACAGATACCCCTCATCTCATTTTTATTTCAGAAACCAGGAAATTCAGTATCCCTGTAATACGCGGGACTGGCTAATAAGACCAGCTTTTCTCAGTTGCTTTATGATGTATTGTAAAAGTTGGCTGTAGGGCTGTCTTGAGGTGGTTACATTTTTTGTAAACGTCCTCGAGATTGAACTAGAGCTGCTTTGTGATGAACTGTCATGCCTAGTGTTTCACTTTGCCATGGTTACCAGTACAATGATAACAATTCGAATAACTAAGACTTACTAAGACTATTTCTACAGTGATAATATGAATGCGGCAGGCTTTCGTTTGCAATTTAACATTACTGCGATGTACGTTTGTGTCTATGATATCTATATATATATATATATACAGGTGACAGCATGAAATATCATAGCAACCACAGTTTTTCAACCTATGACCGAGACAACGACAAGTACTCTGGTAACTGTGCCGCTATGGTTCACGGCGCCTGGTGGTACAAAGCGTGTCAAGACTCTCACCTCAACGGCCGATACAAGGCTGACGGGGCTTTGAATGGTGACGGCATCATCTGGTATCTCGCCCACAATGACCATCGGACCTTCACGTTCAGTGAAATGAAACTCAAACCAGTGTAACACCGCCTGGTCTCCTGTACTCTCACTGCTGACATCCTCAGTCTACTGTACACCACACCTTTCACTGATGATGTTCGCTCAGTGCACATTGTTGTTCTCGCAATACTCAGTGCAGTCTACTGTACTGTCACTGTTTACTCTGATAAAGAAGTAAATTGTTTTCAAATATTCAAATCAAATTGTTTTAATGTTTCTCTAAGACTTAGTTTGACTTGGATAAATCAATATGTTTGTATATTTCACATAGTGTTATAAAGGTGATAATTGTCAGAACCACCACACTGAGTCAAGACAGACAGACTAGAGCACCGGCACTGACACGTGTTTTTTCATGCAACAAAAAAAAAAAAAAACATATTTCAGTGGGCGTCCCACTTGTATAGGGAAGGGTTTCTTACTTACTTAGCGCCATTTTCTTCATCTACCATGTATTCTTTTATGTTCTTTTTTTCTTCTAGACCAGTTTCTTACTGTATATACTACTGGAAATGTTTACAACAAAACACTTTATCTTATAGATCAATATGACTATACAACGTCATGCGCATGTGAAAACACAAAAACATAAATACTTAATCACAGAAATTCATCTCTATCTATCTATCTATCTATCTATCTATCTATCTATCTATCTATCTATCTATCTATCTATCTATCTATCTATCTATCTATCTATCTATCTATCTATCTATCTATCGTTTCTACAACTCTCTTCACACTTTCTCTACACTAGCACACAGTTTCCTAAGTCTTGCTTAAATAGCTTTCGAATATTTCAAACAACTGACATTAGAATCCGTCGCCATGCGGCCTTTCGATGCAAGGTGACGACTTTGTCTCTGGATTACGAACTACACCTGGCTGTTAGACTGCTCAAAATACACACACACACACACACACACACAAACACACACACACACGCACACGCACACACACACGCACACACACACACGCACACACACACACCTACCTATTAAAAAGGGTTAGACAAAGCAGGTCAAAGCAGGAACAGAGAGGCCATGAGCGGGTGTCTCCCGGTACAGTTCTGATTCAAACGCTCGCTTGTCACCGCTGTAGTGAAATTCCATGGGTTCAGATCTCGTCTCGGGCCATACTCTTTATGCGACATCTGTTCGAGGTGGGAGCTTTCTCCGGATACTATGGTTTTCCCTCCCCCATCACCACCCTTAAAGTGTAAAGCCACCTCGAGATGTAAGCATTTTTCTTCTAAACAAACCAACCAAACCGTCCAGCCACACTCAAATATCTAATGCTGCTTCGTCACTCAGATACGTTTTGGCCATGTTTTCACTTTACATAACACGTGTCATAACAATTTTGGCGGAAGGAACGACTTTTGGCCCCTTCATCCCCCTGCTAAGCGCCTTTCGCTTAGTTACCAAGGAGAGTTCAGCATCCGAGCCAGGAAGCAAGCAGAATAAGGGACCTACTATTTTCTGATGATTGCGCCTAAGCACCAGCTCTGTGCACGGGATGCAGGCGGTGGTGGACAGTCTGTCAGTAGCATGCGACGACTTCGGTCTTTGTGGTGCTGGATAAGGTCACGGACGCTCACCACGAGGGCGACTTGCCGCAGCTCGCTAGCATTTTAGTTGTTATTACTATTTTTCTCATATCTACTGCTTAGTTTTTCAGTTCATTGTGTTGTTAGGGTTTAGTTTTATGACATTGGACTTGTAAACGTCATGCAGTGTGCTTGTTTGTGCTGCTTTCGTTCATTTTCCTGGACTTCGAGTGCAAATGGCTAACAAGATGGCGGACCTCCACTATGCTGTACAGTCGTGAGTACCTTTTCGCACTCTTCCCGTCTTCGGCTACCCTCCACCTCGATACTTCCAACTTTCCAACTGATATCGTACCTCCAAACTCGGCCGTCCATCAGAAGAAAAAGCGTAAAAGAGGAAAGAGCGTCGGCTAAAGAAATTCAATCTTTTAACGACAGACGTAAATCCCCACCACTACCGTCTGTTCTTCTTTCCAATGTTCAATCCATAAGGAACAAAGTCGACGAGTTCGAGGCTAATGTCAGATGCCGGCGGGAGTTCAAAGAGACGTGTCTCCTTGCTTTCACCGAGACTTGGCTGAGAGAGGCCGACAGGGACAATGATCTACATGTCAGCGGGTTTGGCCATCCCATACGCACGGACAGATGTCCTACTATCACCAAAAAATCGACCGGCGGGGGGGGGGTGTTTTTACGTAAATGAGCGGTATTGTAACACCATTGTGGTCAGGGAACGACTGTGTACCACTGATCTTGAACTGCTGTCCATCTCCCTCCGTCCCTTCCATCTCCCTAGGGAATTCCCTCAGTTGTTCTACACACTTGTATATATACACCCTCGGGCCAACGCCAAGTCCGCCATTCAACAGATTACCGACTTGATACACAAATTGGACGCCATTTGCCCAGACGCTCCTAAGTTTATCCTGGGTGACTTTAATCAGTGCCGGCTCACCGGGACACTTAAAGCCTATGAGCAATATGTAACCTGCTCCACCACACACAGGAATTCAACCATTGACCTGTGTTACGGCAGTGTCCCCGGCGCGTACAAAGCTCGACGCCTACCATCGCTTGGAGCGTCCTACCACAACAGCATTCTCCTGGCGCCGGTGTATAAGACAGTGTGTCGACGATTTACACCTGTGGTGAAGAGTGTTAAGTGTTGGACAGAAGAGAGCATCACCCGCCTGCAGGGCTGCTTCGACTGCACAGACTGGCAAGTTTTTTATAATTCCAGTGACAATCTAGACATCTTGGCTGATGTTGTGTCCTCCTACATCACTTTCTGTGTTGACACAGTCATTCCATCTAAGGAAAATGTCATCTTTCCTAACAATAAGCCATGGGTGACAAAGGATCTCAAATCTGTACTAAACAACAAAAAGCGTGTATTTTATACTGGAACTGTTCACGAGAAAAAAGTTTCGAATAGGGAGGTGCGGGATGCTATTAGGGAGGCTAAGACAAGGTACAAAGATAAAGTTGTGCTGCAGCTTAGTAATGGTGACCTCAGGGCACCATGGCATGGTATTAAAAACATGCCCTCTGTTAACCGTAAGGATAATTTTCTTTAAAAAAAACCAGTGGCACTTGTAGGCGTTGATGAGTGTGATCTTCCCAACCTGCTTAATTCTTTTTATGCCCGCTTTGAGAAACATGACTTCTCTCACAATGTTTCCACACTAAAACAGTCTCTGGTCCCTGAGCATGGGTTGGTGATTGCCCAGTCCTCTATCAAAGATCTCTTGAGGCGAGTAAATGTTAATAAGGCTCAGGGTCCAGATGGGATCTGCGGACGCACCCTCCATCACAGCGCCGAACATCTTAGCGGAGTTTTACAACATCTATTCCAGCTGTCTGTACATTCTGGTCATATTCCGGATACTTGAAAACTGTCGCACATTGTGCCTGTTCCAAAAATCACTAGGCCCAGTCAACCAAACGACTTCAGACCAGTTGCTCTTACCTCACTCATCATGAAATCTCTTGAGAAAATTGTAAGAAGCGAGGTAATGACTGCTGTTGGTCAACATCTTGACCCGCTGCAGTTTGCCTACAGACCTGGAATGGGTGTCGATGATGCTAAGCTGTTGATACTAAACACGCTGTACAAACACCTGGAGAAACCTAAAGCTCATGCCAGGCTTCTCTTTGCTGATTTCTCTTCTGCTGTTAACACTGTGCGACCTCACTTGTTAGCGGAGAGTCTAGTCTCAGACTTCCATCTCTCCCACCAACTAACTCTCTGGGTTCTGGACTTTTTAACTAACAGACAGCAAGGTCTTCTCTCAGACCTTGTTGTCACCTATACATGTTCCCCTCAAGGCTGCTGTTTGTCTCCACTACTGTTCATACTCTATACTAACAGCTGTAGAAGCACTAATGATAGGAGCTTTCTGATAAAATTTGCTGATGACTCTGCCCTGCTGTCACTTTTGTATGATGATGAACATGTTCACAGTGGCGCTCTTCCTGACTTTATCCGCTGGTGTGACCAACACTTCCTTGTCTTGAATGCCTCAAAGACTAAGGAAATGATCTTCGACTTTCGGATGAACAAGCCTGAGACAGTGATAAGTACTATTCATGATGATGCCATCGAGGTAGTCGACTCTTACAAATATTTAGGTACCGTCTTCGATAACAAGCTTAAATGGGACATCAACACTGACATGATCCTCCGTAAGAGCCAACAACGCCTGTACCTCCTATGGAAACTCAAATCTTTCTCTGTCAGCTCTGTCATCCTCACTTGGTTCTATCAGTCTTTCATTGAAAGTCTCATTACTTTTTCTTTCACCTCCTGGTTCCACAACCTTTCCCTTGGGAACAGGAATAGTCTGGTCTCACTTGTTAATATCTGTTGCAAGATCACCGGAATCAGGCAGAGGGACTTGGCAGCTTTCTGTCATCAGCAAATTCTTAGGAAGGCCTCCCGTATCCTCTCTATTTCTGATCATGTGTTGGCATGTGAGTTGTCACTCTTGTCATCCTCTCTATTGTTGATCATGTGTTGACATGTGAGTTCTCACTCTTGCGGTCTGGCTGTAGGTACGCGATGTCTGTATGCAAAACCAATCGCCACCGCAATTCATTCATTCCACGTGCCATCCACCTGATCAATTATACTGGCCGTGAGCTTGTACTAGCCTGAGCTGACCTAGGTCACCACTATCCAGTATCCACTGCATTTACATGTTACTGGGAACGTGTGTGTGAGTGCATGCGCGCGAGAGAGAAAAATTAATAGAATACATCATCTCCCTTTATATCATGTACATCTATATTATTATCTCTTTATATCATGTACATGTATTTTGTATATCAGGTATGTATGTATTATCTCTTTATATTATGTATGTATTACTGCTAGTACGAGCACTATTTGAAATTGCCCTTGGGGATAAATAAAGTTGTATTGTATTGTATTGTATTGCTGATAGTCAGACCGAAGTCATGCAACAGCCTACCCCCGGCAAGCCCTACCAGCTGTAAGTTTCTGCCGAAGATGAATGAAAAGTGTTATTCAAAGATATCGGAAGAGAATGTTCACACCATTTTAGCAGCCATATATTTATCTTACTGCTATATCTCTAGTATATAAAAAGCAGCAATAACCTTGGTGGAATGGAATAAGTAAGAAAAACGGACTGCTGTTTCAACACATTTTCATGATTATTGTTGTTTAATAAGTAACATTTGTAAAGCGCCATGAGCTTGGTCATAGGGCTGGGATATGGCACTATAAAAATAACCTTTAATAATAATAATATCTGCTGCTATATCTCTAGTTTATCTTACTGCTATATCTCTAGTTTATCTTACTGCTATATCTCTAGTATATCTTACTGCTATATCTCTAGTTTATCTTACTGCTATATCTCTAGTTTATCTTACTGCTATATCTCTAGTTTATCTTACTGCTATATCTCTAGTTTATCTTACTGCTATATCTCTAGTTTATCTTACTGCTATATCTCTAGTTTATCTTACTGCTATATCTCTAGTTTATCTTACTGCTATATCTCTAGTATATCTTACTGCTATTCTAGCTGTTATTTATTTCAGCAATAATCTAGTTCGTGTTAAAGCAGCCATGTTAATTTCGGTCATTCCATGTTCATCTTTTTACTCAAATCAGCTCAAGAAGATAAAAGTTCATTTTTCTTACTCTAAAGACATTTGATTATTATTAAAGCACAATGTAGAGGTAGAACACACGAATCAAAAGGAGTTCAGTGAGGTGTTCTTTCTCCCCCACCCCTGTCAACATTTTTGTCTTCACGCTGTTCCTTTCTCGCAGCCTGCTACTGACAATTGATTATCACTTTGTTCTGATAATTTAAACATCTTAATCTTCTGTGTGAGCGGTTCTCTCGAGATGAACGTGGTATCCCAGCTTTTCTCGGCCTGCTCTCAAAAGTTAAAGGTTAACGTCTTTCACCTCCGTGTAAAGATGTTCCTCAGAGATGGCGGGATCCAAGCGCTCGACATAAAAGCGAGGGCTACTCGTGGGGGACACAGTCGAGGCATCGGCGTCACTTAGAGGCCCAGCAGATGGATGAGTGCAACAGACATCGTTCTGGTTACTCCCTTCAATTACTTTCCTTGCACCGTTCATTGGTATGGAATTTTCGGAAGATTGATACACCACGTTAATGTGTTCCTCGAAGTCTGTAAGTATAAATTATGCAGAAATTTAAAAATGCAGTCTGGTTTTCTCCAAGTTCTCTCACATACAAACTCTTCCTCGATGACGGGACATACACACTCTTCCTTGTTGACGGGTCCTATTCGACTTGCTGTTGTTTTGGGGGGGTATGACACTGCAGACAGTTCCACTCATACTTTCTCAAAGTTGCCTTTTTTTCAAATTACTATTAAGTCTTTCTTTTGGCTACCGTTTATTTAATATTTTGTTTGAATGCCTGAATAGCTCTGTAGAAGTATTACTAACTATAGAAACATAAGTAAAAACTGTAGAGAACTATGTATGGGCTGTATAGAAGTGTGAGTAGGCTGTATAGAAGTGTGACTAGGCTGTATAGAAATGTGTAAAAAGTGTCTAGGAATATCGAGGTAAGTTCACTGTTCAATTACAAGATGTGTTGCTGTCTGTAAATCTTCATCTCACGACCTGTACAGTAATGATCTCATAACACATGTACTCTGCTGGCTGGGCGAGACACGACTTCCAAGAACAGCTCAAATGAAACAAGTCTTTAGCTGTAGATGTCTTTAACAAGAAAGGTGTCTTACATTAAAAAAATTTATGTCTAAGCGAAAAGTTAATGATACCTGAAAATTAAAAGGCTTCAATAGCAGAGATATGGAGAGATGCACACAATACGTATATGATCACTCTTAGATTTATTTAAATATAGAGATATAATATTTTGAAATTTATTTGTGCTCGTAAGAATAATCGTAACTCACCGTCATCCTTGGGCGGCGATGTCTCTGGTTTATCAATTTGTTTTCCTGGACAGAAAATTGCATACAGATATATAGACATCTGGCATTCAGGTGAGAACTGTATGCGAGGAAATATTCGGCCGGAGTAAGTTACTTTGTCTGACATTTACTAATCTGTTTATTATCTCTTACTGTTCACCATCTATCTGTTTGTCTCCCCTGTCCATCTTCTTCCCTGAACCAGCTTCCTTGTTAACCTCTTACTTTAAACTTAGAGCGAATTCACCGCAGCAAACTCTCTTTTTATAACTGCCACTAACTTTAAACTCTGCCTCCGTTACAACAACTGCAACCACTCTTAAAGCTGCCGCTTCTAAAAATCTGAAGAAAGATATTTCATCCACTTTTGTTAACTGACGATCCCTGACGTAGATAGTTTATCAGATGATATGTAGATGCTTGATTTAATGAAAATTATGTAGAGAGGTATTTCTGAACTAAAGATCTAATGATTAAAAAAATGAAGGGAAGATACACAAAAATATACATATTATGAAAAACCTTTTACCCAAGACGCATAGTAATATTACGATAGGGCTACTGACTGCATGAAAACTGTGAACTGGTGTCAATGATAATACATTAACTAACTTCTGGAATTCAGTTTTCGCTGTCTGATGACTTTAATGAGCACCAGAGTGATGATAGCAGCTGCAATTGTGGTGAAAACAGCAGCGATGATTGGGCCAGTGGAGGAAGTTGGGGAGGCATGTGATTCTTTTTCATCTTGCAACGACACTGTAACACAAAATTGTACGAAATTAGCCCTTGCAGTACCTTTAACACAGATATAGACATGTGTGATGGTAACAATAACTTCAAAGGATATACTTGGAATGAAAATCGACAAAGACGCTAATTACTATAAATAAGTGTCTGAACACTATTGTGATAAATATTTTCTTTCTAAATTATCATAAACGTAGATAAGAATCTCACGTGTGTATCGCGTTAAGAACCAAACGCTTCTTTATGAGTAGTAAGTACTCGTATAGATAGATACACACACAGCCAGAGAAAGGACGATAGTACAAGAGTTCATTGATACAGACATTATAGTAGTACAGTAATACAGTTCCTTGGGATGTAGAGACCAAGTGCAGATAGATAATGACGATAAAAGGTAGTATATTTTATTCGGTAATGAGGTAATTCATGGAATAGTCCTCAGTTGATAGGCGTTATGAATTTAAGAATAAGAAGTGACCAAACTTGTCAGTAAATGAATGTTATCACTTGCTGTTGGTTAAGTGATAAATATTTTGAAATATCCCTATCAGTACAGGAACACTGGAAACATGTGAGTTCTGTGTCATGAAGTTGATGGGGACATGTGGTATCAACCTGGAGTTCAAGCCGAATATGTAACAGAGCTTTTACTGGGACCTCTGTGATATCTATATTTGTCAAACACCAGGTAATTCTAGGATTAGGAGATATGTTTCCCAAGTAGGTTCCATGTGGTTTTAGATACAATTTTAGTGTTTCCTATTTACATATTAGTCGTATTGTTGGGATTTGCTGGCGTGTCCTGATTTTGTAATTAATGTGTCATACATAGCACCATAAAAGGGCATCATGTCAGCCCAGACAGATATATTGCTACAAGCAAAAAAGCACAAGTGTCACCATTTATGAATGTTTTTGAAGAATTAATCAAAATATTTACAAAAAAGATTAAAAATAAAAAAACAAGGTTATTCACATTGAATTTTCTCATCTCTTATGACATATTCGTTTGTTTGACATATCTTGCTGGATGATACAAAACAATTGAGAAGGTATTTCTACCAGGATAGTATAGTACACAACATATTCAGAATCGTCTTGATAAATATTATTTTAAACTTGTAAAAAGCAAGTTTATATAATTTAGCTGATTAAAGTAGCAAACGTTTCAAACATCTACATCCACCTTTAGTGTTGACAGAACGTTTAAAAACTTGATCGATCTGTCTATCCTCACATTTTATCTCAACTACACAAAGCTGAGGGAAATATTACACTGTAAGGAAGGAGTGCCATCACATTTACTTTTCCTTTAGCAGCTCGTGGCATAGCAATCATTTTAAATGGCCATATTTTAATATAAACCGAACAATGACTTATCTCGATGACTTAGTAATTCAAATCGAATGTTGAGGTTAAAACGAATCTGGCTTTTTACATTTTAGCTTAAATCAGCTTTTACAGATTTTGGTGACCAGCGGCACCTACTGCGACCACTGGTGTCTTTAAAAACCAGCAGCCAGCTGCTAGGAACTACTACCACAGGCACTTTAAACCCATCTTCAGCCTGTGCACAAAATTCAACAACATGAAATAATGTCATTTGTAAAAGAAACTCATGCAGTTCATAGACATTGTAACATGAACCTGTAAAGCCTCTCCCCTATACACACATTTTCTGTATTACTAAAATCATCATCACAATAATCTAAAGCATGTTTAGCAAGTACCATGTTCAACGTCTCTGTTATCTTTTTTTTGTTTTTGTTTTTGTTTTCCCTTAGCGAAAAAGAGCGAAATGAAATGTTAACTTCACTAGGATAGAGATCATAGAGAATGAAACTTTACAACTTTTGCTCAGATAACTCTAATCAAATTCTTTCTCTCTCTCACTAACACACACAAACACACACGCACGCACGCACACGGGCGCTATATGATTAGTATTGTTGAAAACAGAGAGGAGTAAGGATAAAATTTGGTTTTTTGCTTGAACAGCCGTCTCATCACTCTTAGACCGACTAAAGAAATACGTGAAGTCATTCTCACAATAGGACCTCTAGGAGGAGGTACTTCACTTATGTGATTAGCAAGCATGTACTTGTCACTTCATCAAATAGAACATCCGTTTGTATGGGACAGTTTAGTTTAGGGGAAACAACCTTCACATTCCAAAACCTTCTGTTCATATTTTTCACAGCCATAATAGTCAGATCGGCACTTGTTTTACAAAAGCACGTGCATGCGCATCGGGGATAGAGCATTACAATTTAATTTGTACAAACTGAGCTACTTTCCAGCTGCACTGGTCTCTACTGAAGTTCTACCTGAAGTCTTGTAAAAACACCTTAACGTTTTCTCATTGTTTTCTCCCCACCGTACAAGCCGATAATAAAAGGCTCTGATTCTATAGGACTACATATACTCTCAAAAACAAGAAGTAAATTTTATAAAGAAAACAATTCCATTCAGTTTTAAATGATTTTGTGAAGCTGAAAACAATGTTAGCGCCTGACGGATCTAAACCCGTTAAATTGGATTTGCACTTTTTTCTTTGAGGGTCTAAGAGCTCCTGTTTCTCTGCATCGCTTCTTATCTGAGGAATTAAAACTCGAATTGCAAGAGTATCATCAGTCTTGGTCCAAGATTGATTAATCATTATCCCCAATTTTTGTTGTATCCTGGCGTTTCATTAGTTTAGGCTAGCCATAGTCCAAGGAAGATTTTGGTGCTATTGGATCCCCATTAATCTCCCTTCTTCTCCTAAGAATTCCCTTTAATAGTTCTAAATCTCTGACTTTCTTTTTTTGTACAAGACAGGTGAAATCAGAGCTTGGTTGATTGGCTACTTGCATCATTTTACAGGTTATCGCTATCGCCGTCTTCAGCAATAGACTAATATTAGCAACAGTTTGAGAGTTTTTTTCTTAATTAATTTCTAATCTTCCTTCTCTAAGAATGAGTTTTTTCGATTGAATTCATTTTAAAATGTACTTGAAATATAAAAAAAATACTTCTTTAAGTCTCTTCGTACTGTTTTTGATGAGTAGATTCGAATCTCTTAGAAACCAGCTTCTGTTGCAGTGGTAAAAACGGTTCAAGTCATCAGAAAATAGAGACATAAATGTCGGGGTTTTATGAGTTGAAACAATATCCGATAGTCTTCCATTGGTTAGAAGACACGGGTCCATATCGCGGTGTCGATGTAAAGTGAACAACAAGTCATACTCTGTGTCACTGGCTACAAAAATGTAGGTCCATTGCCTTCAGATACACAAGAAGAAGACGAAAGGTTGCCCAGTCTTTCTCGGGGAAAAATTTTAAATCCATGTCACGCCTTTTTTTTTTTTTTTTGCTGCTAGGGATATTCCCGGGGAGTCTCATGTCTCGTTTTGTGTCTGGATCGTATTACCTCTTATACAGTAATATGTATGCTTGCATATTAATCTAATATATTCATATCACCACCAATTTGTTTAATGTGGTGTCAATAAGACAAGAGGAGTCCAAAGCAGTTAAAAGAAATTGCCTGAGGCGAATATGAAATACAACTTTTCTCCTACTTATGTGTGAGCGACCATCAGCACCATGTTCTTTAGTTTTTAAGGTACATTCATATAACTATCAACATGCAAAAAAAGATGGTAAGGTCACTAATGTCAGAAGGTTAGTATTTTCTGTATATTTGAAAAACTTTTATCGTTGGTTCTCATTTTCACCGATGTCGAGACAGATATGCTGTTGTTGTTGCTATTTTTAGCTGTACACGTGACAAGTTTCTGGTCAAAATTGAAGTCACTGGGAAAGAAACACGTGCTCGTGTTGGCGGTATGTGTTTCATTTTGACAAACACCTGGAGTCCAGGTAAATGTTACACCTGGGTAGACAGGGGCAGTTGTAGAACACAGTAACACTATTATATGTGAGGCGTTGGCAGACAGATCACGTGGTCCAGTAATGATGACACCATCGGGCCCCTTGGTATCTGTAGACATGTTTTTTCGCCCGCTGATAAAAGTTTTTCACAGAGTAAGTACAAAAATTAAAGTGGGATTCATGTGTGAGGAAAGAACCAGCTATAAAAAAGACAATAAAATTATTTTTGTCAATGTTATGGCCATTTTGACATTTCACTTGATTATTTTATGTCGTCATTAGCATTTTATCTATAGGACCAGTTTAACATATCTTAACATAAACTTGAATAATTTATGCAAAGATTATTCAATAAAGAATTATTTGATTGTTAGAAGAAAAAAAGCAGTTTAGTCTATTAACAACATTCCTAACAATAATTTATGTCTTTGATGTATAAAGATGGCTTTAACATGATATTTGCTGATAACTCATGAAAGAAACGCATTTCTATTTTCGAAACACTAGTCAAAATAAAAAATGAGAGTAAGTTCAATACAATTAACAATCAGAGTGTAGGTTAATGATGTGTAGACACGCCCAGCCCATGTCACGTGACACGTGAACTGTGTGCCGTTGTCCTCCCGCTGTACGTTAGTCTTCACCAGCTTCTCACTGTCTCGTCCCTCCCATCTCACTGTGACTGAGGGCCTTGAGTCTTTAGTTGTCAGACAGGAACAATCCAGATCTGCTCCACCATCCACCACTTGTGGACAAGACGTCTTAACAGCTCCTGGTTGAACTGTTTATATTATAATGAACACGAAAATATTTGTATGCTTCATCATAATAATTCGAAAAAGGAATTGCATAATTAAATGGTTAAAAGATTTATAAATGCTTCACATTTAGCTGTTTCTCTCTGAAAAAAGTTAAAGAAGATACAATTGTTTCTTTATTATAACCTATGTATTTAACATCAAATTATCTTATTGATCAATAGTAAATTTCACGTGACACATTCTAAAAATGTACATCTTTTATTTCCAAGATTTTTTATTGTAAGTATTAAAGATAAACTCAGTTCTGTCTGCATTGTCAGTTGAAGAGATGCTGAAGACTCTACAGGAAGATAGTCGATATGAATAACACTTTGATTATATCTAACGAGATTTAAAGTTTGTCTTCAGCGTGTGAATAGTTCAAATAAACAGTATTTTTATTTTAAATATTAATAAATAATGACAATTATAAAAAAAGATGGCAAACAACTACAAACCGATTCTGACTTGTGCTCAAAACGTTGCTGCTGAAGGCGGTGTAAAGTGTATACTGTAGGTGTAGATACCCTCGGTAACTTCAAGCGGCTGTGTGAAAGAACACAGCTCACCATCACTGTCAAACTCTCCAAACGATCTCCACTAAACAAACACAAGATCTCAATAGTTATGATATTTTTTGAAGTATTTTCCTAACCAGTTACTAAGATGAAGAGACAAAAGGGACAATACTGCGGGTTAACAACAGCAGCAGGGATTAGGTTTTTTTAAGAACACCTCTTTCTCCTCCAACTTTTACACCTTTTCTCGCCTGTCTTTTTGTTACTCTTGATATTTATATCTCTTTATCTGTCTTTTGCTTCCACTTTCTTCTCTTATGTTTTCGCTCATTCTGTTGCACACTGTCATGTTTTTTTTTCTTTTTCTGTCGCTCACTTCTACATACATGATGTTGATCGTGTATTCATGGAAGGGTTCAGCATTAGGAATCAAAATTATCATTTTTTCTCCTCACAGAAGAAAAAGAATAATAATAATAATCGCAGTCTCTGCGCAGACCAATAATGATAAATGAAGGATAACAGACAGTGGAGGGTGAGATAGGTATAGTCACACTGAACAAACATTAAGATGAAGTACAAGAGTATAAGGTGAAGCAATGGATGAAGGTATGAAGAGATGTAGGTACTGTAAACAGTGTGAGATGGACTCATTACATTATGGTTAGCAAGACAGACAGTATTACAAGGAAGTTAAGAATCGTAATAGTAATTGTGAACAGATATGTTTACAGAGAGAGTTTGAATGTAGCCTTGTTGTCCGAGTGTGGAATGTGATGTGGAAGAGAGTTCCACTGTTTAGCAGCTCAGAGGGGGGTCGTATTGTCCGTATATGACTGTCTGTGTGGGAGGGAACATAGAATGTGGGAGTCTGATGAGCAGCGAAGGTTTCGGGGAGGGGTGTGGACAGACAAGGTTTCAGTAAAGTAGTTGGGGAAGAGCCTTTAGAGAATCGATAGCACAGAGTTGAGAGCTTGAAGTTTAATCCACTAATAAATCTAACAATGAGTTCATCAATACATTATCTGCTTATTGCAAATGTTTCGAAATATATTAGCTTAACTAAGGAATAACAGACAATGATATGTTACCCCAGTGTTCAGTCTCCATGTACAGTTGTGGTCGTATTTTGAGGAGACATTTGGCTGCACACGACAAGAACCTGAGACAGTCCAGTTGACAGTGCTGGTGGTTACCTGACAGTCGGTCAGGACAAAGTTACCTGGTACACACACAGACACACACAGGCATACACAGGCACACACAGGTACACCCATCCACATGTATGCACGCACCGGCAAATACAAGCACGCGCTTCTTTGAACTATGTTTACGTTACGATCTAAAATGTGACTTCAGTTTAAAGAAACCAGACAAAGACGGTGGTAGTTGTGTCTTCGAGTCAAAGGGTTTTGTGTAACAAAATATAAAAAAATCGAGTAATGTGTAAGAACGAGCATTGTTTGACCATGGAAGAACCTCTGTGTCTACAATCTAACATTCACACAGCCGTAATGTGGTTGTATTTTTTGTTATGGGGTGTGAGTGTGAGTGTGTGTGTGTGTGTGTGTGTGTGTGTGTGTGTGTGTGTGTGTGTGTGTGTGAGAGAGAGAGAGAGAGAGAGAGAGAGAGAGAGAAAGATAGACCAGGCGAGTCGGCGAGTAAAACCTGTTTACTGTAATCCCGTGTTCATTTATACATAACAAGACAGGAGAGCGAGCGATATTGTGTGTGAAAGAAAGTAGGTAGATAAACTCTGTTTTCCACTAACTTGTCGCGACTGCGACAGTCTTTTTATTTTTTGTTTTCTTTTAGTGACTTTTTTAAAATATTAGCGTGATAGAAATTGTAACCAATCAAAAATGACATAGGTCGAAAGCTCTTGTGCAATCTACCACAGTTTAGCGTAACACATACTAGTAATTCTAAAATAATTTCTTAGTTATTATTAAGACTGCTCACCTAAAGCTCCACACGGCCCACACATAAGAATAAAGATTACTAGAAGGTCCATTGTCCGACAGTGTGGTGTCCAGGTCACTTCGTGTACCTCACAAGTTGTAATGTGCTTTTAATGTCATGAAACCTCCACAGACCAGCACCCCACACATGAGTGTCAGTGACATCTGCACAACAGTTTGTTTTAGGGTCAAACCCACGACACCGAAAGTCTAAAGTTTTTTTATTGAAACCACAGCCAACAGGTTTGTCCACAAGACCACAGACTCACAGCTCGAGGAAGTGAGTTCAGCTCTCGAGACTCACGACACGCGGACTGACTCACTGAGTTTCTGCAACACACGGAATCAGGTGGAATAGAGTTTGAGACAGTGGTAAGCTTGATTATGTTTTTTAACTGACTCCTCTACAAGTGCGTCCAAGTTACAAGTCTACCACCATACTAAGCTTAAGTCTGTGTCTATGTCTCTTTCTTTGTTCTAGAGGTTGTTACCACTGCACACATTAGTCCGGATGCGCGTTTCTGTGTTTTCTAGAATTTTCGGTATGCCTGTACTGGTCCTCATCTCAGACCTATGATTGATGATATTACTCACGGATAGAAGGCCGGACGAAACGCCCGAGGGGAAAGGGGACACAGCTATGGCTCGCCTTCACTCCCGACTTTCACCCTGCTCCCACCTCTCACTCGCAGTTCGCACGTTCACGCACAAGCAAACACAGACCACTGTCACCGCTCATGCGTGCCAACACACTGACAACACCGTTGTACAGCACACAACAAATTATTATTATCAAAACACAAATAGAAAATGAATAATCAGGTCTATCTATACATGATAAATGAAACGGCCTGACGACAGGCCGGCAAATTATAAATGTAAACAAAATAGAATGGCACCCTTGCCAATAATCGTGGGACTATAAAAGTTGTGTGCACACCGCTGGAATTATGGCCGTGCCTCTCCGACGGCCTGCTTCCTCACCGCCTCGTCGTGGACGCCTGTAGGCTGGCTCTACCACACTAATATCCACACTGGCGATGATTCACTGATAAACAGTTGCCCGAGGAAAAAACGAAGGTGGCAAGAATAGGCACACTGTCCCTGGTCCGCTTTCACTGCTGCTTCCCGGTTGCCCAAAGCAAAGAACAACAGCGGCTATGAAGCTGTTAGGCGACAGTGTCCAGCACCGGCACCAGACGACGAAGAATCCCAGGCACACAGACGATGTACCCTGTCGGCCACTACCTCCAGGGGTTGCCACCGGCAACGGGCGGCAATGTAGCAGTTGCCGGTACGCCAACGCTGTTTACTCTTCCTCTCGTCTGCGAGGACGGCGATCCTTGTTCACACCTTGGTGCCACAGCCTGCAAGTGCCAGTCAGTAGCGCTGCACGTTCGTAGAACGGGCCCCCCTTCTGCAGTCTAACTGGTCGCAACTGATGGCGCTCAGAGACGGTAGTCCCTACTCGGTCGATGGGTAAAGTCCCCGAGTACACATCTACCCTAAACTATATACTACTGACCCACGTGACCCATCTAAACCAACTTTTCCCAGCCCTGACGCTATCGCAATGTTACTAGTAAAACTACAACCACCCGTGCTATTCCTACCCCCATGTCGAAGTACCTAAATCGACTACATCTATCACTGCGGCCTGTCAAGACATAAAATCGGACAGAAAGGATCGCCCTTTGACTGACCGCAGTCCCCTATAATTAAGCTACTGTCACGGATCACCCGCATACACACGACGAGTCATCCGCAGACACGCGCATTCGTTAACTCAAGACAATCAACAAATGACCACTCTGGTGTAGAACGTCCCTCAAAGAGACAAACACTTATTGACCACAAAAATCACAATTTAAATACACAAACAAATTATGCTCAGTACTGCTCTATACAAGGCAAAGCATCAGTAGTTAACACGAGCAGTTAGTCAAACATGATATTTAGCATTACTTTAAACTCTCACGGCTAGACGTAGCCTGAAAATCCCTCTCTTTCTGTAATTATTACGCCGCTCAAGCTGACGTAAACAATAAATAGGCATACACAAGGAGCAATTGTTGACAAACAATAGTGTCTAACAGGTATATCAAAACAAAAATATGAAGAAATGTCTTTCAGCGACAGTCCCCTCGGCACCAACACACAAATACTTGGTTCTAACAACAGAGTCAGAATGGGTAGCACACCCTAGGCCTTATCACCTCCTCAGTAAGGATAACCTATCCGTCTACCTACGCGTGCTTAATTTCTTCCCACTCTGGACCCGAAGCGCAAACACAAAGTTCTCCACTTGACCCTTTTTCTTTTAAAGTTCAAGTTATTTCTTTTTACTAATATTTTAGCAACTCCTCACGTATGAGTTATACAGGGAGGACATCTGGTGCGTCACTCTACCTTAATCAAAGTCTTACTTCGTTGGGGATGTTCTTCTGGTGTTAGATCATCGGAAGCTCATGCCTCTGCCTCGCGTCAGTGGACCTCCGGAAACTTCGGATATCGTCTGTAGGATATCGCCCCCCACGCAAGTCAGTCATTCAGCCTCTCTGTCTCGGATGCTCCTCCCCAACCTTGGAGATACGCGGACACCCTTTCACTCGTCTTTTGCCGAACCACAGGCCCGTCTATGCGCCAGCTCCAGCCGTCAAAACCCGTAGTTTCCCACAGCCTTCCACGCTCTCGGCGGAGTCCCTCTTGTTTACGTCAGATAAGTTCTCAGACGCCTGTATCCAGATTTCAGCAACAGTTCTTTCTGTACTGTACCGGTAGTAGAATCACAGCCCTCGGCTTGAATACCAGTAAGTACGGTGACAACTCTTGTCACTAACCAGCGCTCTCTCTAGCGCCTCACGTCGACATACACTATGACGACTGGTAGGCCTGAATGAAACCCCCGTCAGTGACAGCACACAGCAAGCAACACACCAGGATTGCCGGAATATCCATCGTCCAAATCGAGCATTCTCCTACTTGCTAAATGTCGGGTCTAATATACCCACCCTTGTTTACATCGCCACAAGGTGAGCTAAGCCCGCCCCACACATAAAATTTTAAAATATCCAAAACCTCAATTTTCTCATGCAACTCGCATGACAGCGACAGAAAAACAAGACACCCTAACCACCTGGACGGATGGAGCTCTGCTCTGCTCGCACGTGAAATAAGGTAAAAACCGAGACTTTCAAGTTCTCGTGACTTCCAGCGTGGCAGTGTCAAACCAAGGCACACCTGTGTGTCGAACAAAACAATACTCAACTGCTGTACCCCCTTGTACGCTACAATACCCCAGCAATACTCACAATATGACAGCAACACGAATTGTATGGTGGTATTATCATCACATACCGACTCTGGTGAAGAGCTGTGGCTGCTGTCTGTCATCATCTAGTTTTTCAGTTCGCTCCTTGTTGTGAAAGACATCAGTGGATCTGATAAACACAAACAACTGATCACGTGACTAATCTACAGGAAGAACGATATCACAGGTAGAAGATTACTTTGGAATCACTGCAGCGAACTATGACACACACACACACACACACACACACACACACACACTATTTTTGCTACAACTGGTTGCACAGTATGTGTTGGTGACTTTATTCTCAGACTGTCTTAACTGTGAGAGATGATGCTACTGACTGTCCAACACTACTGTAGGAGTGATCTTATTAGCATTGCTACTTAACTTTAGTTTAATAATACTCAGATTTACACTTAGTTCTTTGTAATACAGTTAGTTGCTCAGTATCGTGTGTAATACTGTCAACTGTCTCATCTAGCTGTGTGTAAGAGACTATCAGCTGGTGTGTACAGTGTATACCAACACGTGACCTCAAGTACTGTAGACTTTGTGTCAACGAGTGTAAAACATTGCACATTGTGCCAACGACTGTTCACAGTTGTTCACTTTGTACCAAGTCCTTCAACAGGAAACATACCTGTGTTCACTTTGTGCCGAAGTATGTGACCACTGAGCACTTTGCTTCAAAGCCTGTGACCTCAAAGCCAGACTAAAGGACAAGATCACCATCAGAACCTGTAAAGATTATCAGTCAGACTACACACAGGATTCCATCAGTCAACTTGTGATAATTAAGGACTTGTGCAGCATCTACAGGGCAATTGAAACAATCAAATCATTCAATTTAAATTAAGCCAGGAATTTTGTAAAAGATATTTCACGACATTTTTTTAATACTTTATATATTTCTAATTAAAAAAAACACATTTTCAGACTGATAGCAGGTAGGAATCCTTTTAAATACGCATTAGTATTGCTCCCTGTTTATGTTAGAAACTTCGTGGTGCCAAGAAAAGCAACTGAATAAGAGTGGATACAAGGTTCAATCCTATAAATACTCTCTCGTAGTTGCCACCACTTGTGTCATGTCGGACACTTAAGTTATGTCGAGACACAAACTGCTATAATGCAGGATGTGTGGTGATCTACAGACCTCATAATGTGTCTAAAGAGTGCAAGCATCAACATGTTTGTTGGTTAGTACCACCGCGACAAGTATTTACGATGGGTTGAAAGTTAAGTAGCAGAATAACAGTAAGCATAATTCTAACGAGCGAAGGCTTCAAGCAGGAGTGAACAGAAATTAACATAAAGCATAAAACTGAAGACCCTCTGATCAAAAGACTAAGGCTGCGTAAATAGTTATTTGTCACTAACTACATAAATCACGGAGAGAAGAGACGATACTTGCATGAAAAAGTCTTCACTTTACAACTGAACTCCCTTTTATCAACAGAAGACACGTGTCTTGCATTAAACACACAGATTGTGTGCCAGTTCGCTGATTTATCATTTAGTCTGCTCGATATGTTAAGACCAACTGTTGATGTCATTTTATAATCAAATCTTGTTTACTTATCATGTAAGTCTCCTTATAGTTGCGAGAATTTCTATATCTGTATACCTCAATAACATTTTTTGTTCTTAAATGGTGCCTGGGCTTACTAAGTGAAAAAAGTGAAACTTCCTGCACAATTGTAACTAGAAAAAAATTAAATTCTGAGAACCTAATATTTACGTCGGTATATACTTAGTCTTAGCCTTAGTCTTTTGATCAGAGGGCCTGCAGTTTTATGCTTTATGTTATTTCCAGAGTGACGTCCCTTCGCCTAGCAGGCTTGAGGGGATCAGCTCTCAGTCGTTTTTGTTATATTCATCGATCTACGTGAGTTTTTTTAGTGTCTCCCATTATTTTGCGACGTTCGTTCCACCATTTACCTCTGTTCTGGTTTGCTTTTTAATGCTTGTGTCGCGTCTCCTGAATTCGCCATGTCTTTTCTGGATTCAACTGTCACGTCTGATGAGGGACCCAAGATGGCGGATGACTCATGCCTTATGGTCTCTGACCTTATGAGAGTGCTGTGCTGGGACGACCTTCCCTGCTGTAGTTCTCACAGAGTTCATGTTCGTCTCACTTACACACGAAGTAAGCTACTGTCTGTGCCATTAACTGCGCTTAATCCTACTGTTGCAACTGCCATCAGAAGTGTTGGTATCGGCTATCATCTCCCACGTGTTCGCCCGCATCGTGCGGGTCGTCGCAAACAGAGACAGATTTGTGTCATTAGTGCCAGAGTGAGCAGCCACAATCCTTTTGAGAAAGAGGTGAAGAAAACTGTGAATTTTGGCAATCTCATTTCAGTGCCGATTAGTCATGTCAACAGTCGCCATTCGTTCAATGATAGGAAGCGCTCTTCTCCGCTACATCTCCGCATTGCGCTGCTTAATGCCCGGTCTGTATCATCCAACCAGCAGACACAGAAGAGAACTGAGATCGTGGAGTTCATCAATGACAATGATCTGGACATCATGTTACTGACTAAAACGTGGCTCATACATTGTGGTGATGAGAGTGTCTGTGTTGATCTGACTCCAGTTAATTACAGTATACGCTCATTTCCCCGTGTCAGTCGAGGAGGAGGGATTGCTGTCATCTTTAAAACATCTCTCCTGAGTCACCTTGCGTTTGTTAATGATCTTCCTTTTATACACTCGTCATTTGAATTTGTTAATGTAAGACTCTCACTACCAGACAGAGAAGTTCACCTTATGTGTTTATACAGACCATCACCAAATACAACAAACAACTTGACAGATAATATGTTTCTATCGGAATTTCATGCTTTGCTTGACCACTGCAATACGCTCAGTGGCATACCTGTGGTAGTGGGTGACTTTAATGTTCATTTTGATGAGGAAAACCATCAATATACCAAGAAGATAACAGATATGCTGGATATCTTCCAGTTCACCCAGTCACTGAGCCAACACACGTGAAACAACATATCCTGGATTGGGTGGTGCACAGACCTGTTGATCACGTGATACGTACAGTTACAGTCTCCAATGTGCTCTCTTCAGACCATTATTGTGTGCGGTTTGATTTGTCCGCCAACCACCCACCGCTCACACCAGTGTTTCGCACTCTTCGTCATCTTCGTGACATGGACATGTCTATCTTTCGTGAAGACCTAAGAACCGAACTTGCTCTCTGCCCCTCAACTTCTGCTGAAAGGCTCGTGGCTGTTCTCCGCTCCGTGCTGGAAGTCCATTCTCCTGCTGTGTGTACCCAAGTTCACCCCAGGAAACGTGCGCCATGGTACCCCAACATTCGTGTTGAGCTGCAGAGAGCTAAGGCGGAGCGTCGATGAGCTGAGAGGTTGTGGCGTAGGTCTGGGCTGACCGTCCACAAGCAGCTGCTAAATGCTGCCAAGCGTTCAGTCATTCACCTTGTTCACTCAGCCAAAACTGCATTTATTCATGCTCACATCGGCACTTGCTCGTCGAGTCGAAGCCTGTTTAAGACCTGCAACCATCTGCTGGGCCGCACTAACAGGCCGCAACTGCCTGCAGTCATTGCACCTGCTTCACTCCCTGAGGCCTTCAGCAACTTTTTTGTCCGGAAGATTCTTGACATTCGCTTTAAACTTGATCAGCTGCCTGTGCACAATCCTGCTAGCCACATCGACCATCTGGCAAGGCCACAGTGCTCTTTTTCTTCATTTCAGCCGATCTCGGTAGTCGAGCTTAAGACCATGATACTCCAGTCAAAACCCACAACCTGTCCACTGGACCCAGTTGCCACCCCTCTACTGGTAGACTGTCTTGACCTCCTACTTCCTGCCCTAACAGAAATTGTAAACGACAGCTTGACTTCTGGCATTTTCCCTTCCACCTTTAAAACAGCCTTAGTGAAGCCGCTGTTAAAAAAGCCTACCGTCGACATCAATGTATCAGACAATTACCGTCCAGTCTCAAACTTACCATTTCTGTCTAAAATCCTTGAGAAAATAGTTCTCAAGCAACTTCTATCCCATCTGAACTCTGAAAACTTGATTTCTCCATCACAGTCTGCTTATCGCCCTTTTCACAGCACTGAGACTGCTCTGCTGACAGTGACAAACGACATTTTGTCTGCTCTGGATAGAGGTGACATCTCATTTCTCACCATGTTAGACCTGTCTGCTGCCTTTGATACCATAGATCACACTGACTACTCTCATTCACAGACTCAGTACTCTCTATGGCATCTCAGGCTCCCCACTCAGCTGGTTTCAGTCATATCTCTCAGATAGGACTCAGTCAGTTATAGTGCATGGCTGCGAGTCTGCACCTGTGTCTATTCACTCAGGGGTCCCACAAGGCTTAGTACTTGGTCCCATCCTCTTCATCTTATACTTAAAGCCACTTACCAATCTAATTCAATCTCACTCTATATCCCATCAATCCTTTGCTGACGACACTCAGCTATATACCAGTTGTTCTCCCTCTCAGGCTCACACTACTATCCAGAGCATCCAAGATTGTATCTCGGATATTAGGCTATGGATGACCCACAACAAGTTAAAGCTAAATGACGGAAAAACAGAAGCTTTACTTTTTTCAAAGAGGAGAGCCAGAGTTCACCCTTCACTGCCTGTTTCCGTTCGGGTAGGCGATGCCGATGTTCCTTTTGTAACTTAGGCTCGTAATTTATTTTACATAATGTCTGCTGACATGTCTCTTGATAAACAAGTCTCTCACATTTGTCGATCTGCATACTATGAGCTCCGGAAGATCAGCTCCATTCGCCGTACTCTGTCCGTCTCAATCACCAAAATTCTTATCTGCTCGTTTATTCTGTCTAAATTAGACTACTGCAACTCTCTTCTTGCTGGCTGTCCTCAATACCTCCTTGATAAGCTTCAGAAGGTCCGGAACTCAGCTGCTCGTCTCGTTTTTCGGACTCGCAAACATGATCATGTCTCACCACTTCTTCGCTCTCTTCATTGGCTACCAGTTAAAGCTAGAATCGACTACAAGCTCTCAACTTTCTGCTATGGTTTCTTCGCAGGTCACTCCCCCAGGTACTTTAATGAAATCTTGTACAGCTTCGATAACCCTGAAATATGGTATCAACGTTTACATAATCGGTGATATAAGAAGATATCACACTATGTGCACCACCTCAACCCATAATTTTCACAACAGAGGAGAGATTAGCTGGTTGATTGCATATCTGTCCTTTGTTTTTACAGACTAGACTATTGCTTAATGTGTATGTCTATATTCTATAAAACACGACTAATGACAACACACTAAGTTAATAAAACATTATATTTACTATTGTCTTCTTTTATGATCTTGTTTTTAGTCCTTTGTGCCCCCAGTGGAGCAGAGGCCCGCAGCTACACTACACAAGTGGATCTGATTTTACTTATCACTCACTCCGTGTTATTACATTGTATCACTGACCCCATCCACTAACTCTGCCTCGTTTTAGTTACTGTCTACTTGTTGTTTTTTGTTGTTGACTTCGAAAGGGAAAGTGCTTCCACCTCTCGGTGATTTCGCACTGTGGGGGATGGGGTCTTTGGGGAGTGTAGGGAAAGGGTTGCTGTTTTGTGGTGCCTGATGCGTGGTTTCACTTTTGTGCGTGCCCTCTATTTTTGTTGGTGTTTAGGTTTTCCAAGTCTGCATGGTTGGTGTACTGTATTTGTGCCCTCTTTATCCATTGTTGATCTGCCAAGTTTGCATGAGTCGTTACAATGCTGCTGCCCTCTTTCCTCCTGCTGCTGCTGGTGCTGCTGGTGCCGTATGTTGCCAGTGTTTAGGGGTCCTGCTACGTGTACCGTGGTGGTGTATTGTGTTTCTTTGTTTGGTTCCATGTATTGCTCTTCCTCAATTTTTTTTTAATTTTATTTTTCCAGTGTCTACTTGTTATACCACCAACCCAGTGTTATACCACTAACCCAGTGATATTAGACTGCACATGTGTTGTACCATCAACCTTATATTATCGGATTACCTTGATATATTACTAAACAAAAAATTGGGTTTCACGCGTAATAATAAATGTGATAACAGGAGAAGAGTAGTTCATTTTTCATTCGTGTCATTGATCGAGGAAAGAATCGCATTATTGACTTTCTCTTACTCGACACATATCTCTTTCATCCACTCAGTTTATCTCTCTCTCTCACACACACACACACACACACACACACACGCTCGCGCACTCACACACACGGAGTCTAAACTCGTGTATAATGGTTTGTCTCGTCACCTTTCACATGTGAACAGGTCGTTCATTTTTACGGCCTTACCGTCATTGAATTTACAAGTCTGTTTCCTATACAAAACCTTAACACACACACACACACACACACACACACACACACACACACACACGCACGCACACACACACACACACACACGCACACACTTTTTCTAAACACTTTTCAATTTCTAGCTCGCACCAAAGGGAATGTGTTGATCAGCACAGAGTCACATACTGTAGTGACAATTATGTGATGTAACAATCAAATCGTGTGGACACAACTAATAATAAAGGGAGCTTACTGCTACATTCACAAAGGTTTAGTTCATCATGAATTATTTCCCCTGCACTGTGCACGTGTCACTCATACAAGCAGGCAGGTGAGCGAGATCTTTCATTTACGACAATAAACGTACAAACAAAAACAGTTACCTTGACCTCCCCCTCCCTGAGTCTCACACATAAAAATATTGAATACGATAAACACAAAGCCTGGCCTCCTACTTCTCCAAACTGATTTCAACCTCACCAGAAAGCAAGCAACGAGGCTTTGTGATATAAACATATAATATTATAGTTTAAGTGTTGATCATTTTTAACTCAACCAAAAAATCGCAAGCCGCCAATGTGTTGTGTGGTGTGTGTGTGTGTGTGTGTGTGTGTGTGTGTGGTGTTTGTGTGTATGTGTGTGCGTGTGTATGTCTGTCTGTCTGTGTGAGCGATGGCTAAACAAGTGTGTAGTAGCATGCTTACTCATTAATTCATTTTTTTTCTTCATGTCTACCTTGGCGGGTACCAGCTAATGGATGGTTTTACTGGTTCCGAGACATGTCGTTGATCTACAAGCATAATTCGTTATTTTCTTTGCCCCCAAGACAATAAAGACGAACACGGGTGGAATAAGCTGGACGATCAGCCTTCTTTTCTGTCTCTGTCTCTGCTTTCTTTGTGTCTATCCGTCTGTCATACACATGCGCGCACTCAAACACACACACAAATATCCACACGCACACACACACACACAAATATCCACACGCACACAGGCACACAGGAATTCGGGGAGAGTGTGAGTGAGAGACAATAATAATAATAATAATAATAATAATAATAATATGAACTTATAATGCGCCCAGTCTCCAACTTGTCTTTTCTCTCTAAGATCATAGAGAAAATAGTTTTGACACAGCTCTGGGCCTATTTACAAGAGCACCATCTTCTTCCACAAGCTCAGTCGGCATATAGACCTTTCCACAGCACTGAGACCACTCTTATTAAAGTAACAACAGACATATTATCTGCTCTTGACAGTGGTGATGTCTCTCCATTAACCCTACTGGACCTGTCTGCTGCATTTGACACTATAGACCACTCTCTGCTTCTTCACAGACTCCACACCCTCTACGGGATTTCTGGACCTGCCCTCTCATGGTTCAACTCCTATCTCACTGATAGGACCCAGACTGTGTTAGTTGATGGTCAGATATCTCGCCCTGCTTCACTTTTCTGTGGCAGTCCCCAAGGCTCAGTACTTGGCCCAGTCCTGTTCATCCTGTATACTAAACCACTTTCATCTCGCATCCGGTCTCACCAGGTGTCTCATCAGTCCTATGCAGATGACACGCAGCTTTACTGTTCTATTCCACTGGCTGAGTCTCACTCTGCTATTAGCTCTCTAGAAGCTTGTATCAGCGATGTCAAGGGCTGGATGGTAAAAAACAGGCTTAAACTAAATGATGATAAAACGGAAGCCCTCTTGTGCCATAGAAGAAGACATCAACCTTCACTGGTCAGTCTGCCCAATCACATCAAGGTGGGTGACAGCAACATCACCTTCACGTCATCTGTTAGGAATCTGGGATTTACTGTCACCGCAGACATGACCCTTGATAAACATGTAGCATCTGTCTGTCAGTCTGCCTACTATGAGCTCCGTAAGATCAGTGCCATCCGTCACTTTCTCTCTACACGTGCCACCAACACTCTTGTCTGTGCGTTTGTTCTTTCACGACTTGATTACTGCAACTCCTTGCTGGCAGGCTGCCCCTCATCCCTCATTCAGAAACTCCAGAGAGTACAGAACTCCGCTGCACGTCTGGTGCTTAGAGCAATGAAACGGGACTATGTCACTCCTCTCCTTCGTTTCCTACACTGGCTACCCGTCCGTTCTCGCATTCAGTACAAACTGTCTGTGCTGTGTTTTAATTTCTTTGCAGGCTCCTGTCCTGACTATTTCTCTGAACTTCTCATCCTTTACTCTCCGGCCAGACAACTACGCTCTTCCTCTGACAACCGTACTCTGACTGTTCCTGTCACCAGAACAACAACATATGGTCACAGGACTTTGGCTACTGTGCTGCAAAACAACGGAACTCTCTTCCTTTCCATATCCGTCATCTTCCTACAATTGAATCCTTCAAATCTGTACTGAAAACGCACCTCTTCCTTGAGCACTACTCTTAGTCCACAATGCTAGTCCTTACCCCCCCTTCCCTCTTGCTACTTTACCCATCACTATATTTCTTTGTTCCTGTTACTTGATGCCTTTTGTTTTCTGTTTCGTCAGTACTGTCGTTTTCTTTCGTCCCCTGTGTTCTGTATCTACTTAGTTCACGTCTCTTCCCCGTTTTAAGCGCGAAGAGCATGCTCTCTACGAGTGTGAATATGCGCTATAAAAATCTTCACTATTATTTTTATTATTATGCGCAGCATCAAGATCAAGACAGATCGCACTCTCTGTGCAGACCAATAATGATAAATGAAAGATAACAAACAGTGGACGGAGAGATAGGTATAGACACACTAAACAACATAAAGATGAGGTACAAGAGCAGAACTTAAACCAGTGGATAAAGGTATGAAGGGTTATAGGTACTGTACACAGTGTGAGATGGAGCATTGGATGTGAGAAACATGGTTATCAGCAGACATTATGTAACCTAAGTTACGTGTTGAAGTAATACAAGAAAAATTGACATCGCCAACCTGAACAGAAAAAAAGTCTGGTTCTCCTCTTTGAAAAAAAATAAAATAAAAACCTGTTTTTTTCGTCATTTAGTTTTAGCTTGTTAGGGGTCATCCACAGTCCAATATCAGAAATACAATCTTGGATGCTTTGGACAGCAGGGTGTTACTGAGAAAGAAAACAGCTGGCATATAGCTGAGTGTCATTGTCACCTGCACTCTACAGTGCCTTTCAGACGAGTCAGTAACTATTAAAACAACAAACACAATTTGAATTTAAAGACAAATATAATTGAAAAGAAGAATTAATAATTAACTAAACAAACAAATCTAAATTCAAAATAACAACTAAACACAGTCAAGAATTCAATGTTCACCCTTAGTTCCTTCAAACATAATATTCCCCTCACTCATGAAGGCGCAGTCCTCCACTCCTGAAGGCGCAGTCCTCCCAAACACAGTCTCCAGAAAAGAAAAGAAAAACCCAACTTATCACACAACACAGTCTCCAGTCCTGGTGCTATCTCTTCCGAATCAGGCACCCCCCAGTCCCGACCACCAACGAATGCACAGTTGATTGTCCAGATGAATAAATAAAAAAATGAAATAAAAAAATAGTTATCCAAAGTCTCCACTTGTAATAATCCGCTGTTTTCCCAGTAGTCAGTGGATGAAATCGGGCAGATACATCAAACGAAGAAAACAAAGAAGAAGAAAAAAAACCTGGAGAGAATATAACCAAATATTTTAAAAATTGGTAATTTCAAAACTAAAACTCTCTCCACAACCAATACTACTTTTTACCCTATCTTCATCCTTAAAATATACACATATAATATCACTCTCATCCAATACAAAAAAATTCACCATTTCATACAAAAAAAAAAAAAACACCGCCTCACCGATTTACAACAGCAACAACAACAAAAAAATCGACGTAAATAGACACTCACCTCAACAGGTTCAATATGACAGACACTGAACAATCCGTCAGGACTTTTTCACAAACACACAGCCGGTCAAGGCCCACACACCACAAATCTGTTGAGGACTTGTGAACAGCCAGTCAAGGCTTAAACATCGCAAGTCTGTCGAGGACTTACGAACAAACAGCCATTCAAGGCTTCTCCTCCAAGTCTGCTCCAGACTTGTTTTCCCCCACAGCAACAGTCTGATCAGGACTATTACTTTGTCCCTCCGGACACCTGGAGAACGCTGAGGAGACTAACTACTCTGTCCTCTCAGGACACATAACAACAAGGAAACTGTTCTTCCTCCCTTGCTCTCATCAAAATATTTAATCACCATAAATCAATGGAAACAATAAAAACCCCAACATTCTCTCCCTTCGTCACCATCCCCCCCAAAACAACTTGTCAACACCAGTTAATTAAGCGGCCGGCCGGTCACGGCCCGGCACTGACTCACCCACTCAGACCTCACACCGATACACATTAACTCTTCCGCTCACACCTTCCCCCTTCCAGCCCCGTTACCTGTCCCCTTTCAGGAAAAAAATATTTTAAGACAGCAGGTTTGTGACAGTCATCAGCAACGGATTGATCAGATATAGAGATAGAATTTGAATAGTAAGTGGCTTCGTGTACATGATAAAGAGGATGGGACCAAGTGCAGAACCTAAGGTAACTCCTAAGCAAATAGAGACACGCCGCCCATCCACTATAACTGACTGAGTCCTATCTGAGAGATGTGACTGACACCAGTCAGTGTGGAGCCTGAGATGCCATAGAGAGTACAGAGTGTATGAATGAGAGTAGTGTGGTCTGTAGTATCAAAGGCAGCAGACAGGTGTAACATCAGATAATTTACGATGCAGACTTAATGTTGGACTCAGCATACGAGACACCAGACCCATCAACACTCGACACTCATACCTACATGACATTTCTTTACTGGAGAAAGCGCGTTTGGTCAGTCTCGGACCTTGCATTATCCCAGTAAAGATGTGCAGGGATGTGCACGAAAATAAGTACAACAAATTGTTGAATACCTAGCCTAGTAACCATAACATTATAGTATATTCTATAAACTACACTTACATCAAATATTAGTGTATTCTACTTCTACAAAATATCTGCTGTAATTATTTTGGTTGTGCTTTTTTCATAAGCACATTTACTGGCGTTCCCCTTTGGTTTTGAAATAAAAACAAAAATGTTTTTTTCTTGTTTCTACGAAGACATGACACGAGGCTGTTATATCTCGGTAGCTCGCTAGCTAAGCCCGGAACTAAATAACACAGAAAAACATTGTCATCACAGTCATCTTCTCATGGCAGTTCAGCGTGTAGCAGGAAGCGAACCCCGACTTGTTTACATGGCGAGGGTAACGTTTGTGTTCTGTACAAGTCGGATGTCTAGCATCTCAGTCTTGTTCTTGTATCTTTAGTCCCAGGAAATGTGTATGTAACTTCTATGGTTTGTCTGTGCGTTTTACCCATAACAAGAGTTTGTCGCGTGCAGTGATACTTCACTGATTGTGACCTATACACAGAATACTATAAGGATATGTCTCAAGAGTTATTCATCTTTTTGATGATTGCGATTATCAATTCCAGCTGAGGACAATTTAATGTCACCTGAAGACTATAGCACAAACTTTAACCCATTCTGTCCTTGGTCTCTTTTGGAGTGGTTTGTTTAGTTTCCGACCGTCTCAGAATCAACTAGAACCAGTACTTCATCGTTCAGTGGCGATGTACAGCTGCAGTTGTTATCACAGGAGAAAGATTCTTGTCAACAATAGAAACCTGACACAGCTCCGCTAAAAGTTTTGAGTAACCTTTATTTACATTTACATTAAGCCCGTTTATTTTGGTTAGGCTGTGCAGTTAGCTCCAGAGATAAAAAAAAGAGAGGAGAGGGAGGGAGGAAAGTTAGAGATGAGACAAGAAATTGTTGACACTGAAAACTCCTTTCAACAGAAAAGAGAGAGAGTAAGAAAGAGACAGGAGTTTTAAAAAGTTCAGTTTCTTAACGCCTCTTGCTGTAGGTTCAGTAGGAAAACAGCCCGGAACCTAACATATCATCAAATACTAAAGCTGACAGTTCTCTAGTCATTTTAGTGCTTGTTCCCTGCTTGACTTCAGACATTGCGGACTGGTATTTTGAAACATTAAACGTATGAACATTCTTATAGCCATCTTTATTTTAAAAAAACTACAGCTATGTTTGTGTAACAGAAAATGAAAACAAAGAGAGAAACACAAATGACTGTTGACAAAAGTCTTGTTGGCTGTGAAGTACATGCTTAGTTCCTGACACGTGGTTGTACCACCAGCCTGATGTCGGTCGTCAGGAGACAGAGACATCACGTGACTAGCAGTGGACTGCGGTGATGGTCTGAGGTCCTACTCCTGTTCACCTGGTGACTTTGAAAAATGCGCAGCAGCCCCCAGGTTGCCAAACAACAGCAACATTGGTCTTGATATTTCATGACATAAAGTGTGTGTGTGTGTGTGTGTGTGTGTGTGTGTGTGTGTGTGTGTGTGTGTGTGTGTGTGTGTGTGTGTGTGTGTTAGAGAGAGAGAGAGGATGAAGTCCACATGTGAAAGAAGTAGAACTTTATTAACAGTTGTAATAAATAACAATGTGCGAGCAGCGACTATCAAAACTTTGACATTTTTATCGTGTTGACTGCTATGCACGGCAGCTGTTTGTTGCTCTTGTTCAAACTTCTCGCCTACTTTGGCTTTTCACTCCACGAAGCGTAAACTTGACTGGCGAGTTTTGTGCTGTTCAAGTTTTTTTTTTAATTGTTGACCGAAAACTTGGGAGCTGCTTCCTGGTTAAAGTGGGTTTAGAAAGTAACCGCCGACTACACCTGTAGGAGCAACACGTTGAGGGCAGACAATCGGCAACAAGTAGGAGATTTTATCTCATGCTCACTCTCTTTTTCTAAGAGATCTCTTGCTTTCTATTTATATATGTCCGTAGTTTTCGATCAAGCTTATTATACATGTACATACAGAGTGTATGCTTTCAGTCTGTCGGTGTTTGTGTATGTGTCTGTGTTACGTGTGTGTGGTTTATGTTTACATTATATAGTCTTATATGTATGTATTTGTGTTGTGTGTGCGTGTAACCATTATATATAGATAACTCTTTGAGGGCGTAGGATTAAATGATACATTCATCATTTCTAGTGATTTCTGGGCTTTCTGTAGGCTGTAGTGTACCACTGGCACAGGTCACACAAACTACAAGCCCCCACGAGAGAGAACCAATGTTGTTAATGCGAATGTAATGCGCAGATGAGTTGCCAGCCTGTGTCATGACTAAAGACTTCTAGTCACAGTCTGCTGCACAAGGGTCTTCAGACGACTTATCGTCCCCCACACTAGGCTATAAGCTGCTAGAAACTTACTAGCTGTGTGTGTAGTGGACTCAGTAGAGTGGAGTACATCTGTAACAGTCGTTTTTTATAGAATGGGGGGGGAATGATTATATATTGTGTAAAGGATGGTAAAGTGTATCTCTGGTGTTACTATGGTTGTAAACTTGTATATATATATATGTGTGTATGTGTGTGTATACACTTTCATCTTTTGTCACCAGTGTCAGTTCAAGTCATCATTGGACTCAGTGTGTATTTTTCACTGACCGCAGCTGTTATAATCATTGTCATCGTGATAGTCAAAATAATGAAAGGTAAGAAAATAGAAAAACACTAGATATGTATGACACAAATGTTACGGTTAAAATGTGTCAATGATTTCGGTTGCTCTGTCAAAAAAAAATTGTATATGGAATTTCTCGACCTGCCCTCTCATGGTTCAGCTCCTATCTCACTAAGCATTCTTCTGAATGAAGACCTGCGCATTACAAATGGACATCATCATCATAGGACCCATACTGTGTTAGTTGACGGTCAAACATCTCGCCCTGCTCCATTCCTCTGTGGTGTTCCCCAAGGCTCAGTACTTGGCCCAGTTCTGTTCATCCTGTATAGTGTATACTAAGCCACTTTCATCATGCATCCGGTCTCACCAGGTTTCTCATCAATCCTATGCTGACGACAGCTGTCTGTCTGTCTGTCTGTCTGTCTGTCTGTCTATTATGATAAACATGTTACAGCTGTCTGTCAATCTGCCTGATAAACATGTTATAGCTGTCTGTCAGTCTGTCTATTATGAGCTCCGTAGGTTTAATGCCATCCGTCATTTTCTCTTTACACACGATACCAACACTCTTGTCTGTGTGTTTGTTGTTTCTCGACTTGACTACTGCAACTCCTTGCTGGCAGGCTGCCACTCATCCCTCATTGAGAGACTCCAGAGAGTACAGAACTCCGCTGCACGTCTGGTGCTTAGAGCCACGAAAAGGGACCATGTCACTCCTCTCCTTCGTTTTCTACACTGGCTACCCGTCTGTTCTCGCATTCAGTACAAACTGTCTGTGCTGTGTTTTAATTTCTTTGCAGGCTCCTGTCCTGATTATTTCTCTAATTTCTCTTCCCTTACTCTCCGGCCAAACAACTCCGCTCTTCCTCTGATGACCGTATCCTCACTGTTCCTGTCACTATAACAACAACATATGGTCACAGGACTTTTGGTTACTGTGCTGCAAAACAATGGAACTCACTCCCTTTCCATATCCGCCATCTTTCTACAACTGAATCCTTCAAATCTGCACTGAAAACTCACCTCTTCCTTGATCATTACTCCTAACATAGTCCACACAATGCTCGTCCTTCTTACCCCCCCCCCTTCTGCTCTTGCTTCATGTCTACCCATCTTTCTCTGCAGAATCACTTTATTCTCTGCTACTGTTTTTTTTTTCTACCTTGTGTTCTCTATCTTGGTTTTTTGTTTGTCGTCAGTACTGTTGTTTATTCTTCGTCTTCTGTCCATGTCATTCATGTCTCCTGTTCTAAGCGCTGTGAGCATGCTCTCTATGAGTGTGAATATGTCCTATAAAAATATTTATTATTATTATTAACCAGCTTTGAGTACTTTATTATTTCGTACTAGAATTTATCGCAACAAATTCGCTATCATGGACGAAATTGGATTGCTTTACAAGCACTTTTAACTTTAACTAAGATGAAGCGGACAGTCCATGTTTACTCAGATAAAACGTATGACGGGTTAAGAAAGACTGAGAGAGATCAACATGACTACCTCGACATTCAACCGAGAGATGCTGACCCAGCTGCTGAACCTGATTACAGCGGGTACATCATATCTGATGTTGCTCAGAGCAGTGAAGGTGGCCGGCTTCATACCGCTCAAGTCCATGTCAAAGGTCAAGAGAACATCTTTAGCGATGGAATTCCTGGTCCACCCGGTGAGGAGTCAAATAACTTCACGCCTTACGAAAACATGAGTGAAGGTAAAGAACTCGTGCCACTCACGAAAAGTTATTCTTACAAAGTTTTCTCCCTTATTCCCTCTTTTAAAACCAAGGATTAAAATTGATAAAAACAGAAATAGCATTTGTAGCATTTGTCAGAAGTAACAATATAAGAGAAGAAGTACGGTTTTAGTTTTGATAACTGTGTGTTTGTGTGAGTGTGTGAGTGTGTGTGTGAGTGTGAGTGTGAGTGTGTGAGTGAAAAAAAATTCGACTTACGGAGTTTTCGAGTTAGGGAAAATGGCGTAATAGGCGCAGGTTAATCAAGGACAATGTTATTCCGGCTTAATTACTGTATTATAACTATTTATTATACAGGATTATCGTTTTATACGGATGCATGTACTGCCATTTCCGCGGCAAGTACCGCACGGGAGAAACCACACCGACACCAACTCTATACAGTGCTCGTCCCGATAAGAGACTGACAAAGTGTAGAAAACGTATTTTTCACAGTAAGTAAGTTTGCGTGTGAACCACCAACAGTCCACTGGTCAAGTTACCACCGCCACCGCCTGAAAGGATTGTCAAGGCTTGTGGCCATAAATCTTGACCAGAGATGCGCGGCCCGCCGACTTGAAGCGGCCGTGGGAAAAGTCTAGTGTCAGCCAGTTCCCCTGAATCGGTCAACTTCAAAGGGGGGAACTGGTGTGAGAGTCAGTTGTCCACTGCGGAACAGAGCCCGCAACGAACCTTTTACACAAAGATGAAAGGAAAATGGGATAAAAGTGTCTTTCTTGAGACAGTTTGGAACAGTTTGAGACATAGTTGCGTCTGGTTGTTGATGACTCAAAGTTCGACTTAGGGAGGTTGGAAGCCAAAAAATCTTCGAGTTAAGGAGATCTAAAATACATTGTTCTTAAGGGAATTTGGCCGGGACCTAACAATTAATTCGAGATAGGGAGGTTTTCGACTTAGGGAAGTTCGACTTAGCGAAGTCCGACTGTATAAGCTTTTTTGAAAGTATAACAACTTATGTGCTGTCTAAAAATAATATTTTATTACTAAGGTTACAGTAAGTCAGAGTTTTGTGAAAGGTACAAAAAAGTAAGTCCCTACCTTAATGATGCACGTGTTTGAAATGCACAATCGCACGTGACATATGCCGATATGTTTGTCTAACACACCCTACCCTCGCTCTCCTATGTTTTCAGACACTCAGTATGAGACGTTGGCTCAGCAGACACGTGACGAGGGTGAAGATTACATGAGTCTACCTGTGAGGTCTGCAGCACCTCGCCCACAGGTAGCGGTGAAGATAAAGCCGCTTCCACCTTTGTGAGGTGACTAGGTATGGTCTGTCGCCAGGGAAACGAAAGCGATACGTGACTGTCACGTGAATGACAGTCTAACACGAGGGCAACTCGAGTGTCACGTGAAATCCAAGTGCACTCAATCAGGAGTTAAGAGTCAATGGAACGTTCTTGTATGTTAATTTGTATTCGTTAGGTAGTTGAGTTTTCTAGCAACACTACATACATATATTTAACGACCTTACATCGATCCAAATACAGACAGTCTCTGTGACAATATTATGTTACTGTAACTACTGTCTTACAATTGTGACTTTAAGCGCCCACCAGAGGTAGTAAATGTCAACATCTTATTTTCAGCCGCAGGTTTGGTAATTAGCAGGTACACATCTGTTAATTGGTGACATGAAGTATGTCAAAGACCTAATAGTGCAAGAAAAGGACAAACGTATGTTAGTAGATGCAAACAATAACTACCTACAATGTGCAGCTCAGTGGACAAATGCAAAGAGTGATCCAAGAAAACAGGACAATTATAGCAGGGTATATTTTTATTTTGAAGTAATCAAAGCATTATAAACAGTGCTCATGCAATAATTAAAAGATATAATTTTAAAAACGATGGGGTTTGTGTTTGTTCTTCGTGTTTGTTACCTCTTTGTATCTTTTTTGCTCTTTTCTACTAATTGGTTGTATAGTATTTATCCTTTCGTCCTTCGTGTTCTGCCCATGACTTAAGTGCAAGGAACATGTTCCCTTGTTAGCGGTATTAATATTTCCTTCTTCCCTACACTGCTCATACTTGCCAAGTATTGATAAGATAAGATAATACTTTATTTGTCCCAGAGGGCAATTGGGTGGCAGCTCGATACAATTTAACACAAAAAACACACACAGATACTCACAAAACACACACACACACACATCCCACCCACACAATACAACACACACACGCACGCACACACGCGCGCACACACACACATACACACACACATTCATATGCACCAAATATACTTCCCCATTCATGTTTCATTCATTCGCACAGCACCATTCAAGAGACGCACGGCCGAAACAACGAATGACAGCCGCAGTCTGTTAGTCCTGCATGAGGCACACAATCGGCGGCCCGATGGGAGCTGGACAAACTCTCTTGACAGGACCTGCCTGTCATCACAGAGGATTGCAGACACTTTCAGAAATGTCTGCCTGTCATACAAAGTCTGAAGAGTACTCTGGGCTTTCCTAATGACTGTTGAGCAGGTGGATACCACACGATGTAGGCTGCTCTTGTCCTTCACCGATAAACTGTTGTAGAAACAGATAGACGAGGAGAACAGCACACTCTCTATGTGCGATCTGTAAAAAAGCTGAAGAAATTGGTGGGAGACAGAGAAAGACTTCAGCTTCCGGAGAAGGAAGAGGCGCTGCTGAGTTTTCTTCACGATAGCTTTGGTGTTGACATCCCAGCAAAGTCGCCTGTCGAAGATGGTGCCCAGGTATTTAAAAACAGTAACCGTTTCCACCTCCTTGTCGTGGATGACACTTACAGGACTTGATAGAGAATTCAGACGGAAATCAAAAAGCATCTCTTTGGTCTTACTCACATTAATGTCTAAGAAATACTAAAGTCTAAGAAATTGCTGATAAATACCGTGTCGTTTCAGTAAACAAACTGTGAACATGTACTGAAATATTGTGTTTTTAAAGTAAACGCAGCAAAAATGCATGCTGTGACATGAAGAATGATGCATGGTTGATTAGAAAAAAACTTTACATATTTTAAAAACTGAAATATGATGTAATGCCAATACAAGCTACAAAAGAGCGATTTTACATATTGTAGTCTATCATTTTAAATCGCTTACACCAGATCTCTCAAACTAACCACATACCAAGTTTAGTATTGACTAGGCAACTCCAGTTTGTACGCTTGATACAGGCAGACGATGCTGTTTATGTCTGACCTCGTTCGGGCCTCGTGTGGCCTCTAAACTTAATTATTTCAGAGTAGAATTGTCGCCCTTGTCTTCAACGTTGTAATGCGGACTCAGAAGAATACGTTGTGAAGATAAGGCTACTTTATCTAGAACAAACAATTGGTTATTATTGCGGGTGGTGTTATTATCAGTATCTATCCAAGTAGCATTATTATATGTGAAACACGAAGATCGGGCGGTGGGGTGTCACAACAGCACACATGGCGGCGATATCCAGTTTCTCTTATGAAGAATGTCGTAAGAACCAGGTGCAGATCAGGGAGAAGAACACGATACAGAAAAAGTCATCCTTAACTAGCTAGCAAAAGGGAATTCACCTTAATTGATTACAGTAGATTATATATCTAAATATAATCATTTGTTATTTTACTGTTTCATCAAAACATCCAAACAAAGAAGTTGAAGAAGGACTGAAGCATTACACCGTTGAAACAAGTTCTTATAGAGAAGTATAACTTAATCAGTATCACCGACAGCAGATGTAACGATCCTGAGACCGATAAGAAGCTTGTTCTAAGCAGAAAGACATTTTGATTATACAATGTTGAAGACACTGTACAAGACATAAACACCGTGCGACATATGCAAGTCTTCGGTAACGACAATTGTCAGGTACAATTTTAACTCATTCTTGACGGAAGGCTGAGGAGGCGTTCTACCCCCTGGGACGCAATTTTTTAGCCCTTTCTCAAAAAATCATAAAAAATAACTAAAAGGGGTAGATGAACAATTTAAATTGATAATGATAGATCGAAATATGTAGAAAAGAAACAGCTTTACCTTGTGTTTGCTTAAAAACATACTTTTATAGTATTCCCAACCAAAAATGCCATGTGGAAGGTTTAAACACTCAGTCTTCCAGCACGTGCTTAAATTCTATCCACTCTAAAATTAAGGTTCAAACATATAGTCCTCCACTTAACCTTCTTAAAGTTCTGGTTTTTAATTTTTGACAATTCCTCCCGTATGAGGTTTGAAAGAAGGTTACCCGGTGCTTCTCTCTACCTTAATCAAGGTCTTACTTCCTTTGGGATGTTCGTCTGGTGTAAAATCATCGGAAGCCCACGCCTATGCCTCACGTCAGTGATCCTCCGGAATGTACGGATATCGTCTGTAGAATATCGCACCACGCAAGTCAGTCATTCAGCCTCGCTGTATCGGATGCTCCTCCCCACCTTGAAGATACGCGGACACCCTTTCACTCGTCTTTGCCGAACCACAGGCCGTCTATAGTCAGCTCCAGCCGTCAACACCCGTAGTTTCCCACAGCCTTCCACGCTCTCAGTGTAGTCCCTCAGTCTACTTCAGGAAATTTCTCAGACGTCTGCCTCCTAATTCAGCAAATGTTCTCTCTCTACTGTGCTTGTAGTAGAATCACAGCCCTCGGCTTGAATACCAGTAAGTACAGTGACAACTCTTGTCACTAAACAGCGCTCTCTCTAGCGCCTCAGGACGACATACACTATGAAGACTGAATACCCGTCAGTGACAGCACACAGCAGCAACACACCAAGATTGCTGGAATATCGAATAACCAATATCGAATATTATCCCACTTCCTATGGTCGGGTCTAATATGCCCACCCTTTTTTACGTCGCCACAAGGTGAGCTCAGCTCGCACCGCACATAAAATGCTAAATGAACTGACACTTTAAATTTCTAGTGATCCTCACGTGACAGCGACAAAAAAACAAGACACCCTGACCACCTGGACAGATGGTGAGCTCTGCTCGAATCACACGTGAAATTTAGTAAAAACCGAGACTTTCAAGTTGTCGTGTGGCAGTGACATACCATAGCACACCGTGTGTCGAACTTAATATACACCATACCACCCTACTGCCGCACCCACCTGTACGCTACACATAAAGAGCCAAATAAATAAATATTTCATAAAAAATATATATCAGACTTTAAATATTTCTTACTATTTTCTTGTTATTTATATTTTTTGGAGTGCGAATCCATGTCGAATAGAGAAAGCGACAAACATCTGAACTCATTCTTGACACACGGCTGTGGGGCATTCCACCCACTGGGACGGAAGTTTTTAGCCCTTTCTCAAAAAATCATAAGAAAATAACTAAAAGGGGTAGATGAACAATTTAAATTGATAATGATAGATCGAAATATGTAGAAAAGAAACAGCTTTACCTTGTGTTTGCTTAAAAACATACTTTTATAGTATTCCCAACCGAAAATGCCATGATAATGAGTGCGTCTCAAAACATTTTCGTGGTGACAGTACATGTTTCTAAAAGCAAAATTGAAAATAACATAAGGGAGGTAACTACTGAAACAGTAAGGAAATAGTCCACAATGATTCTTTCCCTTGAATTGGCAGTGAATCACGCGTGATCACGTGTATTTTGGTGAAAAAAAAATGGCTAACAGCCATCTTGAAGCACGTTGTTGTGTCTCACTTTGACATGGATTTGTACTTCAACAACCGCAAAGGAGACGAAAATAGTAAGTAATTTTAAAGTGGAAGGTGAGTATGTACAAGGTGATTGTTGAGAGACAGAAAAAAAGTACAAGCAAGAAACAGCAAAAAAAAAGCAGATATTTACAGGGATCCTGGAATTGAGAGGTGTTTCTAGAGGGCTCAACTAATTTTCTTGCAAATATTTTAGAAGATGGCGTCTAAAGCAGTTCAGGGAGTTCATCTGCTTGAGATGGAGAGGAGGCTGTTCCACAACACGCTCCCTGAATATTTCAGACTAGATTTTTTGAGGTCTACTCTAGGGATTGGAGTATTTAGTTTCGGGGAAGTCCAAGTATAATTGGAAGAAAACAACAAAGCGAGTCTGGGGGAGAGTCTACTGGTCAATATTTTGTACATGAATATACAGGAGTTTGGTGCTCCCGGTACTTAGTTTGTATAACTCAAGTTTTCTGATGAGCAGATTGTGATCTATAACATCAAAGGCATTGGCGAAGTCAACAAATAAGGCAGCAGAAAAATGATTGTCATTAATGTTATTTAGCCATTGTTCCACCATGGATGTAAGTGCTGTGTGGCAAGAGTGACGGGGCCTAAAGCCAGATTGGTTAGGGTGGAGGAGCTCATGCCTTATAAGGTGTTCTTGTAGGTGCTTGTGGATGTGTTTCTCTAGGGGTTTTGAGAGAGGTGATAGGATTGAGATTGGGCGATAGTTTGAAGGGTCACTAGTATCACCTGATTTGTGTATAGGGATTACTTTTGCTTTTTTAAGGTGTGTTGGAATATATAATGTGTTGTATATATATATATATATATAATGTAAGTAACATATTTTGTTAATTTTTACTTTGTGACCTACCCTCTCCGCTCCATATATTTACCATCTTTCATTTAAATTTAGCACAAGAAAACAAAAACTGTTTTTCTCAAAAATCACATCATGTAAATGTCTGAGGAAAATACTCTTGAAAAAGGTGTGCTACTGATGGCTGTTTTAATTTTAGGATAACACGTATAAATATTGAAACGCAACGTTTATACAACAAGACTTAACATATTCGTAATGCACTTTTACGTCCAGTTTGAAATTTGTTTGTTTTAATAAAACATAGAGTGAACACTGTACTTCAAGTTCGTTATGGGTTTACTTCTAACGAAATAATAAGTTTTTCTCTGTTCCAAACACACACACACACACACACACACACACACACACACACACACCATAACAATTATGTTCCTTGTCTCATTTTTTCAAGAAACAATGACAATTTGTTCACTCGCCAGCGGGCAGACAGAGACAGCTACAGTGGAGTTATAATTAAAAGTGTTAAAAAGTAAAACAGAAAAAGGGGAGAAGAAAAAGTTTGCTAGCTTGCAATTCAGGTTTCAAAATATACATGGTCTTATGGACAATGAATTTGAAAATGAAAGAATCTAGCTATCAATGATTGTATCTATTATTAAAAAACAATAGTTGTGCCCCCTATACTGAGAAGCATCAGTTATAAATATATTTAACTAGCATAGCTTTTGTAAGAATGAACATTTATTTTGTCACGGACAGATTTCTTGCATATCAGAAAAATGCTACACTTTTAATACTTTAAGGAATTCTTCCGTTTTACGCTGTGTAAACTATACAACTTGTCTTTTTTCGTTTAAACAATCAAGTAGCTTGTATTTAATATCGTAAAAAATTCTATAAGAAAAGTATCTAATTAAAATAAAACAAATGTTCTTGCTTGCGCTTATCTTCCTTAAATACATCATCGCCCTCCCCCCCGCCACACACACACTCTCCCTCTCACAAGCGCCCACACTCACACGCACAAACACGCATAAATACACAGATATATATATATATAACAGTGACATTTACATTGTTTCAATTTCATTATAAAGACAAAAAGACATAGCTAGAGAGAAAAAGAGCGAGAGAAAAAGAAAGTGAGAGAGGAAAAGATCAAAGATTATATTTTACAATGCATGGACTCTGAATCAGACAAAAAGTTTACCTCTTAAATGACATAAAACTATCGTCTTGATGATTTCAATCTTTACTTCGCCTGTACGGCTCGGCAGTTGTGCTTTAAACAAGAATCTCAATACAAACATCAGTATCAGTAGCTACATCAGAACGCAGACGCCAGTATCAAGTGTAAGTCGACTTTATTAAGTTTTGCCGAATAGTCTGCTTGCCACTGGAGACCTGTGGCTCATCTTCAACATCTCGCCATCACCCAACGGGGGATTTTGGGATTTTTTTTCAACTCAACACTAACCCAGGCTTTTAGTAGCAATAGTTAAGTTGTAATGACTGTTATGTAAAGAAAGAAAGGGCGTATCTCCCTTACTCTTTGACAAATGGGAAAAGAACAAACATTTAAACGTTTAAAGTAGTCTTGAGGGTAACCATACCGGATGGAGCGTACTGTATCTTTTTCTGTATGAAATCATAATAAACTAATGTTTTGCATTTTCTTCTAGCTTCTTTTGTCTATTTATCCAGCGTGAACAATGGTGTGAATCTCTGCGATATTAAAAGAAAAGCAAAACGAAAGATAAGCATCATAACACATATTTCATACTTATTTCTATCATAAGTAACATAATCAGCAACATACTTACCAACATACGTGTGAAACAGAGTGTGTTTAGAAACGGTGTACGTCATATATAATAGCAGACGACCATCCGTTTTACTTATTTTCAAACGTGTTTGTGAATTAATATGTCCATAATCATATTGGATCTCTTCAAAATATTTGCAGGCCCCAGCTCATTGAACACGACGTAGTGGCGGAAGAAATGTCCATGTAGGGAGGCGTCCAATAGTTGGCCGGCACGCAATCTTTAAGGTTGCCGCAAGAAAAGTCGAAGCAGAGATGAATATTTTGAGCCCATGCTGGTGCGTTCGCAGGAACTTCTAGCTTCCACTGCATAATGCACTCTCCATGCTTCTCGCTGGTGTCGTCAAAATACTCCGGTGTCCACGAGTCTGGCGCAGCTCTGAGTATGAAGGGAACACCATCTTTACCATCTCTACCTCCACACGCGCAAGGAGACCAGACGGAGTACCAGCGGAATAAGATCTGTTGTCAAAGAAAACCTTGTGATTTTAGTAAAGACATTTTAAAAGCAATGAATATTAACTGCCCTCTTACACCCACCATTTTCGTTTCCTCTCTTCTTATCGCTTATCTCACTAGTCAAGCCATGGTCATAGCGCCTGACAACCTGTATGCACTATTTTACTCAATGTCGTGATTACTTATATAAGATTTCTACTCAGTTAAAAAAAACGTTTACCTTAGTAGATTTGAGCCATGTGTCTGAGGGTGCATTGCCTAATAATAAACTCCATTTCATGCCACAACCACCGTCACGGGTGTCTGTCATGTCATGATAAGGTTGAGTCATCCGATTTGGCGGTGCACAAAACTTATCTTTGTCCTTTCCATTGCACTGAGCTTTGTTGCCTCGAGCATCAAATTCAAAGCAAAAAGTGGGTTTGTTGGTAAACCATTCGGGAACACGCACCTGTATCAACAGACAGCTGTCCTAGTAACATATAGCACCGCCAGAAAATAAAGTAAATCTAAGCAACAAAAAACAACATATTAACGAAGTTGAATCCTTGACCATTATGGATACTTTTTCAAGAAATCAATCTTACTCATCGCCAGACCTTCCGTGTGTGTTTGCGTACGTATTTGTTTGTGTCAGTAAGCTTGCATACTACGCTGTAATTAGAAACAAGACACATCAACACATTATAAACCTAGACTAGACAAATGTGTTTCTTACTCCTACAATAATTGTGTATAGGTTAATATTGTGATACGCATCTGAACTAGTGATAGTACTCAAACTTCGAGAAAAATAAATGGCGATAATAACAAATCATCTTAGAGGTTAAAACTGACAAATTTAGGGCAACTCCCAAGATCTAAACAGGAAGTGCGTAGTTCATAGGCTACAACAGTTCAATGTTTCCTGACACCTGGTTCTCGATTTTGTGCAAGCTGTCCTCCAGCGTTTTAATCTTCAGTAATTTCTTGTTTTTCAGCTTATTCAAATTTTCCAGCTCTTTCTGTACGTCTTTTAGCTGAGAACTGCCCGCTTTCCACTTATTGCTTCGGATGTGGGTCAGTCGGTCAAGGTCGAGCATCTTAGCAAGCAGGAGATGGAACTGGACGGCTTTTTCCATTTCTTTTTTTTCTGTTTATCACTGCATGAAAAAGGTTATCTTCTTTCTGAATACTGTTTTGGATGGATAATTTTGTCCAACAATGTGCACTGATACCTTTGTCTTACGTGACCCTTGAGATAAAGCCACAAAAGTACCCTATGTCCTGTTTTTTATTTAAAGCGTAAATTATCCCAACAAAATTTAACGAAACAATGAGACGGAGTCAACATAATCCCCTTGTTTAATTAAAGTTTGACGTTTAAGAAGATTTATTGAAAGAATACAAATAAAAGGAAGACAAATGGGGCAATACGCAAGGGGATAATTGTAATGGAGGGACGGATAAAACAGTCTTAGCCGTACAGGAAAGCGAGTCGGTTAATGTTTTTGTCAAAAGGAAAAGTGAAAACAATCACTTGAGTAGTCTGTATCTTTTGGAAAGAAGAATTAAGAGCAGTCAGAGGTGTGATTTGTGTATTGAGTGGACGGTAGAAGGAAGATAGATGAAACTGGCTTACATTGGCAAAGTGCTAAGTGAGAGAGAAGATCAACGGTCTACGTTGTATGTCAGGTTTGTTACATTTAATGGTTTTACAGAGCTATTAAGTTCAATCACATTAAATAGAGAGTAGGGTAGGTGTGTAAATTGAAGAGAGGGTAGATAAACGACAGCAGTAAGTAGTTTTGCCATATATAAGATCACATTTTAACCATTTCTGCTGAGAAAAAATATCACTAGTTCGTCAGATGTTGGTTTTAATACATTTTACATTTAGACTTTTTAATGTTTTGGCAAAACACTTTTAATGGAGTCACGTACGTGGGAGGCAGAGCAATTTATTGAGGCGATGTTCTTGTATTTATTGAGAAGATATTTTTGCCGATGCACGTAAGCCGCGTAGCTAAATGTGTGGCTTGGGAAAACCGCCATGGATATTTCACAATGTTTTACATAAACATGTCATCGTCTTGTGCAACACAGCTGAACTAACTTGATTAATGCTTGTGTTAGAGTATATCAGCGAGCAATATCTTAGCAAACTCACCGGATCAAGTCACTAATAGGTTCCAGTGACCCAGAAATAAAGTACGGGGCCTTTGCTATGGTCTTCTGCCACTCAGCCAGGTCCTTGAAAGCCAGGCTTTCTTTTCCACCGTAATACCTATGGACACAAGTCTGAGACTCTGATCCTTATATCTTCTTCCCTTCGTATCTAGACCGTCTTAATTTATAGCCGCAAAAAAGTACATACACGGTTAAAGAAAGTGATGGGAGAGACAGAAAAAAACAGAGGCAATGTATACACAAAAATCCTTAAAAGCAATAGCACAATACAAACCGTTATCACAACTGCCTACATGGTGCATATGTTAAAAACGTTTACGTTATTTATTCTTCAATTAATAAATCTTCAAAATAATAAAAAAAACGTTTAAATAAAATAATAAACATTGCACCAATAAAAATAGTACATACCAAAAGGACAATGTAAATTACACAAAATTAGACTGCTGATGGTTCCTCCTATTCACCTCAGTCTACAAAATTGCATCCCATTGTAGGAAATACCCCCTTTTTCCTTGGAAAATAGCTGCATACTGTATCACACTAGCACACCCACACGCACATGCACGCACGTATATTGTCAATGTACACTTCGTCTGAATGATCAGGCAAGTCACACTATTAGATAATTTTTTAAAACCTTAAAAATATTCGTAATCAACTTATGGACAGTAAGATATCACCTCACAAGCATAACAAATATCCTCTTTAACACAAGATCAAGCTTATTCACCATGTATTAAAGCAACTATAATAATTTCAAACTGACAACAACTATTGGTCTAGTATATAATCAGCTCTACTTTAACACAAATGCGGTTTAAGTAGAGACATTTTGAATACAGACCTCATATGAGGCAAGTCGGCACTGTAGATAGGAGCAAAATGCTGGACGCTTTATCAATTAACATCCTATTTGTTTCTCTATCAGTCGCAGGTTCTTACGATAAGAAGGTACCAAGTCATGGTAGATGTGTCAATCGTAAAACAAATTCTAGACACACACACACACACACACACACACACACACACACACACAATTATGTTAGTCTGCCCAGACGATCCTCGTGGCTTTTGGATGATATGACGAGTCTATACTGACCAGTTAATAATGGCAACACCATACTACACTCACCTGTTAATAATACCATCACCACTTTATACTTACTTCTTTATTGTCGTTGATGCTTCCCTTTATTCGGCTACACTGTTGTTTTTCTCTTTTTCAACTCCCCCTCCCGCTCCAGCTGAGAAAAGGTTTTTCACAAGAGCATCAACATTGACTTTGAACATTTTATCGTTCAGTGTCTGCAAACTTGACGTATTAGTTTCTATGGTAACCACCATGGCTCCACCAAGCTTTCCTTGGGAAAAGTAGTGGGTCTCGAAAGTTTCTATGAACTTTAAGTAAGCAGACGGATTGGCAGCAAAGGTCGATGAAAGACTGTTTAGAAGTTGCTGAGCACTTGCCCCTAAGGTCAACTCTATATGAGGTTTAAGTTTCATGACAAATGTTTCGCTTTCTGCGTACGCTTGTGAGATGTAGAAGTTTTTCCCTGCGAGATCTTTCTGTAAGTCAAAAATATTTTTATGTCAGCAATTCCAGCCAGAATAAGAAACCACTACCTGTGAATTTCGTCAGAATGTAATAATCGTTTAACAATCTGTGATTGCTTCGCTATTCCCCTAAAAAAATGAGGACTTTCTTTTTTGCTGTAAGTAATAAAATATAGTGAAATAGTTTATTTTGTTGTACTAATTAAGTTAGGGTTGAAAATTTACTTTTGCTAAAGTGAATAGTTACAAAATAATTGATATGTCAGTTTAATTAGCAAGGAGCTCACAATTCTTAACATCTGACCTGCATTTTGCTGTAGGTGGAACTCACAGAGAAAGCGGCAACTGCTGCCTCAGCTTTGATGCCAACGTTGGTGGAGAGCGATTTCTTTATTTGACTTTCGCTGTTGATTATCTGAGTCTCGGAAATGTGCAGACTCCTGGTCTCTGGCTCCATGCTCTCCACCTGGTCGGGGAAGTTGTAAGTTGTCTGCAAGGTACAGAAACAGATTTGCTGGACAATATAACATGAACTTCAATCCGATTGCAAAAATAAGGCAAAAAAAACAAGGTAGAAGCCTTATTATTGATGATAAGGAAAGAGAAGAAATACGTTTTTGTATAAATCATATGCCGTGAGCGATTGAGAATTCATTGCAAACTGTAAAATGACTCATATTCCATGCTTTAGAGTTAGGAGAGACGTATTCAGTCACTGTGTAAATGTAATATTTCAACAACAAATAATCGATGGAACTGAATAAAAATTTAATTACACACAAATACGGCTCGTAATTAACTACAACATTTAGATTAAAAAATCAACCAAGTCAATTATACTTACAATTATCTTAAACTATTGTAGAATGGATATAACCTTGTTGTATTGGCGGTGTCTAAATACTGTATTAGTATTAATATTAGTAATAGTATACTTGCGCCATTAATTTTTTTCTTTTTTCCATTGATGAAAGTGAAGTCGACGATAGCATTCCTAAACCCATGTGTTGGATCTTCAGAATTTGAGAGCGGGAAAAGGTCCAGCTAGGAATTAATAAAAACACGTGGAGTCATGAAGTTTTTCTTGATAAATCTTCAATCCATTAGCTTTTCTAATATTACCTCACAGTAGCCTTCGTGCTTTAGCTGGGACTCAAATGTCATTAATATGTATTAATTTAAAATGATCTTTTATCTACAGCAAACATTGAAACACATACAACCAATTGCGCTGCGGTGGTGATGTTTTACCTATTACATATCATAACACAGTAGTGCTTGGTGTGTTAATTGTTAGTTAAATCCATTTGTTCTTAACTGCAAAAATGGCACCCACATTCAATACAAAGTATGCTCATCTCAAATTTAATTAAGACATTTGTATATAAACATGACATAATGTGACGACCATTGCAAGTTATTTCATGCTGAATGCCTTTATCTTTTGCTGTCTTCCATCTAGTTAGGCCAATTGTGAACCAAAAACATGAAAGTCCGAAACTTTAAATTTGCACAACTGCAGGTTTTTACAGTGCTCTTAGATGGCTAAAACTACTAAAAGACAATAAACACTGCAGACAAAACATAATCTTAAAATGTTACCTTAGTGATATCTACGCCTTCCACCAGTTTCTGCAGACCTGGTACGATCTCCTTGCAACTTTTGGCTATGGATGTATGACGTAGGTAACAAACGATAATCAGCAGGTGTAGGAAGGACGACAGCCTTGTCTGTCAGAGACATCTTGTCTTGAAACTTCACAACAAAGCAGATAAACGACACCTTTACCCAGGTGCACTTTAGTCGTGAGTAATGTTTTTTTTAGAAAACCACACACACACACACACACACACACACACACACACACACACACACACACACACACACACACACTCTCTCTCTCTCTCTCACAAGCATTTACAATCACAACAATATGCATAGAGGACAAGAGAAAATTAATGTCTATAAGAAAATACCTTTTACGCCTAATTTTCCCTCTAGTGGTGTCGTCAGAGCAGATGAATATGAGCCGTCTTTTATAGGCTAGAGATATGTACATCATCTTGGAATAGAGTCATCGCCTCAAAACTAGCCAATCAGAGTGTCTAGTCATTAAAGACCCTTCCTTTTCTGCTGCAAACACTCCCTATTGGTTTATGATTGGTAAAGACACTTCTATGCGGATTAGAATGCATATGGAACAACATGCATATTAAATCTTTTCAACTGATTGGCAGGATCATACTATGCGATGTTGGCCGAGGACATAAAATGAACACTCTTCCATACTAGCTGTCTTTTCTCAAATCCTCTCTCTCGAAAACAAAGAACAGACTGTCCTGCTAAAAGGTGAATGAATAAATAATTTTTTTTTTATTTCTTGCCAGCAAACTTATATATGTCAATTTGTAATATTAATATATATATATATATATATAACACAATACATGACATTGTTAATTCCTAAAATATTGTGTGTGCAAAAAGGGTCATCATTAGAAAAGAAATAAAAGGTATCATCTTCCGTGATTCCTAAGTATATAAAATGTAAAATGGTTTGTAAAGCAATTGTTTAATGATAAGTTGTGCATATTAATCAGAACCATATTGTGATTACAGATTCGTAAAATGTGGTATAAATTTGTCTAAAGGCATACGAGGTAGTTTGTTGAAGAGTTTAGATGTATTGAAGATACATTTTGTATGCCACATTGTTACTCTATACTGTAGATTACATAATCATCTTGAGTATGACACATCGATCGTGAATCATTGTATGCATAATGATATCAGCAAAACCACAGTTTTATAACACTCCATTAGTTTTTTGTATGTTTTAGATCTTCAAGAAGGAGATGTTACAAGTTGAAAAGATACTTCTTTCAACTATGAAGAGGTATGTTCTGTTTGTAAAATAGTTGAAAATAGCAAAACGAATAAGCTTTAGTGCATTTTTGTGTATATCACGCAAAGAAAATTATTTAGGTGAACATTTATGCATTTAAGACAATTGTCTTTTTCCACCCAAAGAACAACACAGCTATGGATATAATATAAGAAGGCATAACCTATATGTTGTTAATACAGAAAAGCATACCTGGGCCTCCTGTTCCTGGCAATCGTGACTCTGATTGAAGGCATAGAGTTCACAACCCTTGATAAGGATAGCAATTGGCCTTACAGCTATGTGTCTGTTGGTCAGGCTGGCGTGTGAGCGGTCAATCGAGCAAATGTCCTCCTCTATCGCAGAGGCACCTACGGAAACAACGCAGAAATTGGAACACACTGGGAGAGAAAGGTAGACAACGTCAAGCAAGTAGATGTCGGCTTTGATCAAGTCTTTTATGTCTCAGAAAAGGACAATAATTTATGGAAAATTACCGACGACGGTAAGAACAACCCCTTTGGGAATGCCGTTAAAGAGAAGAAAACGCATGCTAAGTGCATTGCTCTCTCTACACGTAAGGATGCATATTACTCTGTATTCATAGATAAGAAGAACCAGACTCTTACATACAATGTGAATAAAGTCACAATAAAGTTCAAGAATTATAACATTAAAGCAGAAAGTGTAACCAACGGTCCTGCTGGCATCTGGGCAACTAGTCCGAATCTTCTGTACAAAACCGAGACCATTGGCAATCGGAAAAACGCGGGCTTGAACTGGGTTGAGGTGGACGCCGGACCTTTCCAGCACGTCACTTCCGGCAGCGGAGTAGTGTTGGCCGTGTACGAAAATGGAACGCTGGTGCAACGCGTGGGCGTCACGTGCTCCAACCTGACGGGTACCGGGTGGACCTACCTGCTGCCTGACGCGTCTCGAGTGGACAGCTACGGGGCCGTCGCCTGGGCCGTCAACACTTCTGGCTACTTGTACTTCATCCAGCTGTAGACCACGTGATGCCACTCGTTATATTGTCTGCAATACAAAATGACTGGACTTGCCTGCCAAAATCTCGGCGCGCTCAGTCCAAGCCTTAGTTCTAAAGGGGGGAGGGGGGTTTGCTGCGTCATGATCATCTGACGCAATCATTGCGATTTGGTTGGTTTTGACGTGATTGGCGCGTGAGGGGGAAGGGGCGGTGATGGAAGAGCGAAGAAAGTAAAAGGGAAACTGCTGCGAAAAGTCATAGGACTGTGGAATAAATAGTGTGACTTTCTTCAGCTGTTAATCTAGGGCCCCCGGTAGTGAGTGGTTAAAACACTCGCTTGTCACCACTGCAGTGAGCGGCTCAGGGTTCAGATCTCGTCTCGGGACACTCTCTGTATGTGACACCTGTTCGCAGGGCTGGGCGGCGGGGTTACTCCGGTTTCCTCCCCCCTCCCTTTCCCCCCATAGTGCGAAATCACCGCAAGGTGGAAGCACTTTCCAACTAAATAAACAACAACAACAACAGCTGTTAATGTGCTGTTCGAGCGGATTGATGATCATCAGAGCGGGGTGGTATCTTAGGGCAGCGTATCTCAACAATTTACTTGTGACGCCCCCCCCCAGACGAATAAAGGTACGTCCGCACGCCCCCCCCCCCTTAGCCACTAATACCTATATGAGATATTAGAAAATGACCGCCTTTGCGGCCCCCTTTTCAGCAGCTTGCGCCCCCCTTGGTTGAGAACCACGGTCTTAGGGTATAGACAGGGAGGGGGAGGTATTGGGCATGTAGGCGTCTTCTTTCGCCCCGGCCCATTATTTTCTTTGTTTTCTTTTACGTTTCTTCTACATTCGTTTTTTTTTTTTTGATTAAACGTGTATTTGTATTGTCCTCTCGTGTGCGTGTCGTTTGTTCTGCACTGGAGAGCGATTGGATTCGTCGTTACACGTGACACTGGCCATTGACATTGGAGGTGCAAAATAAGTCTTTGAAGTACACCAAAAATATCTTTATTTGAAATTAGTATTGACTGAATTTCCGCTTACTGCCGAGAATACAGTTGATGACCAGTAGTTTTAACGACAACATTACAGACAGGCTGTGGCGACTTGTGGTTGGTCTTGTATTGTTTCGTATATGAAAGGTGTCTCACGTCCTGAAGGGGTCGCGCCATTCGTCGTAAAGAGATAAGAAGTCATCTGACCGATAGAAAGTGTGATCGGAAGAAGATACAGTGAAACAGTTATCTCAATACTCAGAAGATAAAAGATCCTGTTCTGCCATCTGGTGAATGGACTCTGCGGGCGTATTAACCACTTAGTGATATGTGTGCGCCAAAGAACATGCATGAGATGTGCTGCAGCCAGTGGGGGGGGGGGCAGGACCATAATGTTAGTGTTGGCGTGATGGTGGATGTCACGATGTCATACTACACATTTATAGACACTTACATGTGCATGTTTACAACAACACAGTTTTGCACACGCTCTAACGCTTAGTCATTTATACAGCTTTCTTCAATATCCCTCTCATCTCTTTTTCTTCCTCCTGATCTCTTTATTCTTCTCTCTCATTTCTATCACTCACATGCACACGCAAACACGTGCACGCCAACAAATGTATTACTAAAACACACACACACACACACACACACACACACATCGAGCATTAAACATTTATGCAAAGCCTAGCCCGATTGTAGGTTTTATTTTTATTTTCGTAGCTTTATTTGCAGTAGCTTTCTTAAGATAAATTAGAAAATCTTCGACAGAATTTTGCTAAGTATGGCACATATCGTGTGAGACAAATTTCTTGTGTGTAGCGGCACTGAGCTGCTACTTGTCTCCCTTCACAGGATAACGTTTACGCGTTGTGTGGGTGACATGGGTGACAATTCTCGTTACAGTCGTATGGCTTGTGTGGGAGACATATCTCGTCACAGTCGTATTGCTCGGGGTAGAAGACACCTAGAAAAAAAGGATCCGAAAAAAAGTGTGTACAAATGGTAACAATATTAGCAGTTAAGCTGTACTGCATCATGAGTTTTACATTTCAACACTTAATAAAAGTAAAGCATACCCACATTTTAAAGCAGTGAAGAATAGAATAACAGTTAAAGAAAAACACACGTCTGCAGGACACATAGGCACCCAAATTTTACAAGCTTATCTCTAACAGTTCTTCAAAGAAACAGTAAGCCTTTACAAAATTCAGACAAAAAGAAGACGAAGAAGAAGTGACATCATAGGAATTGAACTTTTTGATGGCCATCATTTATTTGACAATTATCAACAATTACACACCCACTTTCACAGAACTCACTCTAACAACTTTTAGAAATCATGTGTATCACGGTGATACCTGGCTGGTTTTTTCAAGCTGACATCTGTAGGTGTTCTGCCCCTGGCATCAGAGCTGGACGACTTGCAGACAGTCTTTGGAGGCATCTCAAGCAAAAGACACGGCTATGGTAGTAGCACGCTGGTCACAGAAACAACGAGCGATTTTACACATACATGTTTATATATGCATACAACAAGAGCATTAATATACATATACAAATATTTATACTACTGTCAGGACTAACCTGTTTCTATTTCAGGAGAAGCAATGTATAAAGGATTACAAAGTTGAACATATATAATGCTATGCTGTAAAATGTGATTTAAAATATTATAAGCATTATTTTTACTGTCATAAAATTTCTCTAATACTATCAATTTAAATTACTATTGAATAGGCAAAGAGTGTTCACTACATTATCAACATGACAGTCATAAGGTTTAGTGTCAGTTGACTTGCCATACGAGGAAGGGTCGTTATTATCTTCTCCATGATAATGCAGAAAGATTAAAATGAGTTTCTGAGAAACTAACAGTATGACTATTAAAACTACAACTGATAAAAAGAACATTGGAAAATAGATTATGTCAAGTATTGAGTTAGAAACCTTGGACGAGTATTTTATTGGGAACTAAATTACACTACTAAAACGTGGGTCAGTAACAAGAAATTCTTTTATTATGCAAAGCGTTTGACGTGTAATGCAAAAGTCTGAAGAGATATTCTTATAATTGAAACAAAATTTGAAGCATGACTGTTAGAAATCAGATCATAGTGTAAGTAGTTTATTCAAAAAACACAGTTTACAATAAAACTTTTTTTAGTATTCTACCCTGCAAACAATCAACTCAGCAAACTATTTGATACTAGATTTCTGCTTAACAAAGATAAAAACAAATCTCGAGATAATATGCAAACTCTTCAGCACTTTATGTGTTAACTTGTGTTTAACTCTATAGAGGGCACAAGTAAATGAACACAAACCTGATATGCAAAATATAGAAACAACTTTTCAACTGTTGTTGACCCAAAAATCGTTGAGCGAATACTGGATACAGTAAATAACCTGAGACTAAATAACGGGTTATTATCTCCCTGTCCAATTGAATGCGAAAGATAGCAGATTAAAGAGAGTGTGGACTAGATGGCAAACACAGCTAGCCTGCAGCGTCAAGATTACTTGATTACATGTCAGGAAGACGAGGTCATGGCAGCAGTTAAACATCCAGGTCCCGTATCCATGCAGAACAAATAAGCCAATTCACGATGTTGAAACATAGTGTGGGTAAGGCCAACTTTAACGAAATTAAGTTTCAACATTGGTATTGGAGATCTGCCCCCACCACACATACACTTTTTACACCACTGGGCAGCTGAAATATTAATGGTAAAAAATGATTACAGATATATACTGCTTTGCATTCTGGCTTAGCATAAGGTTTACCTGCATGTAAGAGAAATTCTCCTACAATGACTTGTTTAGATTTTGACTACATACCAAACAGTTCTGCTCGTAGCTAATACCAGGCTCAGTCTCCAGATCACTTCATTTGCACTCAGTGTGGTCATTAAATTATTGTGTTATTGTAAGGTGCGCTTTTCCACTTCATGTTTTTCTACCTTAGTCAAAGTAGCTTAGTTAAAAAAAGATCAGCTACTTAGGCCTCTTACTGACTAAATCCCCAAGTGTATTGCGGTTTGAAGAGCGCAAAGTGTTACCAGTTAGGTTTATACTTCGTCAGCCAACCATGGGCATTGGCTTGCCTTAGAAGTTACAGGTAATATTTGTCATATTACCAAAACAGATAAAGTAGAGAAGTTAATCTTCAAGAAATATTGCGTGCACCTGATTTGGTGACAATAGGAGACTTCTATGCATATTCACGACAACATAAACACATCGCTTCTCTTATATTAACGCTATAATATTGAACGCTTGTCTCTGAAAACAAAAGTGTCTATTTCTTCACTAAATTAACAATTAGTGGTCTTCTATTTTTTCCTAAATTTCAAAGTAACTTTCTTTGATTAGTTAAGATTTTGTTGTGCGCTTGCTTACTGGGAAACCTCAGTGCAAGTGTTCCTGTTATCATTATATATTGATGTAACGATTGTCACGATGCCGAATATGTTTTATCTTCAGTTAAGTTCAATTTCGCTAATTATATCTCACGGCCATGGTACCTGTGATGTTTAAGTCACGTGTCTGTAAACATGAAGATGTTGTCCATTAACATATACTGTTCCAATGGCCGCGAAAAATATATATTATATCTTGCACTGGCGCAACATTTTTGTTTACGTGAGTGCGTGCCAGTACGTATGTCCAAGGTTTCGTATGTACAGATGCATGGAGATGTATGTGTGTACTAATGTGTGTAAAGGCGGCCGTGTAGCACAACTAGTAGTTTGTACTACAACTCGCCATCTCTTCTACTCACACGGTCTGTAAGGGTTCGGAGCTGGGGTAGGTACCTGATTTTCTTCCCGGAATCGTTGGAACAAGCACTATGGAGGACTTTCTTTTTACCAGAAGACAAGATACCAATACCGATTTTCGCCCGCTGTGTGCGCTGGAAGTTGGATACTGCGCCATCCACTTCAAAGTCAGTTGTGACTCTCACTGCTCCTGTGGACGGAAGGAGGAAGATTAAGGTGTCAAGTGGGGGAAAGCAAGACGCTGCCTTTTATTTAGACTTAAAACCAGGTAGGATACCGTTCAACAGCAACATACATCATGTAGTTTGTACGCATGTGTACTTATTTACTATAATGAGAATATGTGTAGGTCTGCGCATGCACATTGTCACTAACAGAAATTACTGTTAACACTTATTATTATCAGTCCTGAGAGGATAAAACTAAAACAATACTGATAAAAATACAATAAACAGTTTTAACATTTGTTTTAACCACATAGTGTAAAAATCCTGTAAGTGAATATGTTATTTCTTGTCGGTCCTTGCTAACGATGGATGCTTCTTATCAAACATATTTTGTTCCATCTGTACTCAGTGTACTTCAGCAAGCTAACAGTGAGTGGATATCACATGATAGTCAGTGACTTACTGAGTGGAACCTTGTCAATGACTAACATCATCCAAACTGACTTACTACCAATGTTTTCCGCTTATTGCTGTATTGTTCATGTTTTTCTCTGCTACAAGCTTGATTGGAATGCTTTTATCCAAGAACCTTTCTTTATGTCTCCTAATACCCCTCGTCCCCACCCCCACCCCCCACACAGGACCTGTTTTCCCAAATAGCAAACATTGCTCCAGGTAAGCGGCTGTTAAACTCGCTTTTCCATTGTTTTGGTTAATTACCTATGGATGCATTGAGACTGAATGACTGACAAAAGGTATCATTGGATTGGTTATATTGTCTGTTCAGTACGACAATTCTGTCTCCTATTGTGCTTCCTTCCAGCACAGCACGAGGGCAGAATATGGACAGGTCCCCTGGAGAAGCTGTAGTCAATACACAACATGCTGTAAGATCAAGAAAGCTAGTACACAGGAAGAACAAGCCAGACATTACAGACCACTATAATAGGTCATAGAACATAAGGAACAAAATACTGCTTTTAAGAAGAGTAATTTAGTCTTTCTAACAGCCAACAACATAACCTCCACCAATACCATGTACTAAATAGCCTCCCTACCCCCCTCGCCACTAATACTACCACAGTCATATTTTCATCACTTCTCAACAAATAAATGTTATTCCGGTTCTCCTCAACTTAATATTCTGTTAAAAAACAACGTTTTGTATTATGACTTTCAAGCTATCGTGAAACTTTTTGTGGCATGAATAGACTGCAACCACCTGGGTTTCCCCAGTTCCACAAGTCAAGAGCGAGATCAGATTAGAATCAAACATAAAATCATTTTGAAATAAACGCAGTTTTTGACTGTAGTCAGATAAGCTTCAAAGCTGTTCACTGCCTGTCTAACTAAATGTAACATGCATATAATCATGAAAACGAAAATATACTACAAATATGTATAATAGATTAGTTTAATATTTCTACAGTTGCAGACTTTAATAAGTTTTGTTATCACTAAGCTAAGTGTCCAACATAACATGTGACAACAACCTATGTCAATGTCCTTGAAAAATCTGTTCACTGGAATGGGAAAGACACTTATGTTGTATGTGTATTCTCCATCATTTTCTGGCAGTGACTGGCTGAAGGAGCACACATTGCTGCTGTTGCTGTTGAAGCCGCCAAACGTTTTATGACTAGACAAAATGATAAACACTAATACTGTTATTGATCCCACAGCAATCTTATGTTATGTTGATTTTTAGCACACACATAGAGAGGAGGGATGGTTAAAAAGAAGACAAAAGGAAAACAGGATGCTGAGTTACATGTTATGTGACAGTTGAGTAAGACGAACAGAATTAATTGAACGACTTCGAGGAAGACACACGTGATCAGAAAAAAAGAAAAGGAAGAGAGGACTGGGTGATAACAATGGCGATAAAAGAAAGAGAAAAAGGGGGGAAGAGGAAAACCTTACCCCGGTCTGCAGCTGCCATGAACAGTTATACACAGTAGCATAGGTTTTCTCAACACGGCAAGAACCTGACACGAGCCAGTCGGCTACACTGATGGTAACGGAGCACTCAGTAATGTCAGGGCGAACTGAAAAAGCCAACAATTTCATATTTATTTTTTTTTACCATTTCAACAAAATGTTATAAAGTTTCTATACTGCTCTACAGTTCAAGTGATGAAACAGATGGAAATATGCTTATCTCATTGCGATGTGTAAGATCTCCAAATAGCAGGACAAAGACCCAGTCCTACTTTTATGTCTGAAAAAAGCTTTCAGAGTGATGTGAAAACGTTTTAGAACTCTCTCTCTCTCTATATATATATATATATATATAAAATGTCATTCATGTTTTAATATCGTCCTCCACTTTTGTAAAGGATCTACCGCAAATTACCTGAAGTTAGCTTTGTACAATTTCATTATCTCATTGTCTCCCAATCTCATAATTTAGGCTAAGGAGGTCATTAGTTTGTTTTTTTATAATTCTGGAAATCCTGTACACTTCAGATCTCAACCAGATCATTAAAATTAGTTTTGTACTGCAGTAGACAATTACGACCTATTGCGATACTGTACTTTTTTGGACAAATTTAGTTCATCACATTGAAGATGTAAAAGTGTGTCTGCCTAGTAAGTCGTTAATTCCAAAAAAGTTAGAAGCAGAAAGAGCACTATTAATAACTCAAGAACCTATCTGACAAAGCATAAAAAAGCAGGAACAACATTGAACCCAGCACCTGATACACATTTTGCAAGTACAAACCTATCTCAATATCTTCAGAAAACTTAGTGGTAGATGGTGGTGAGACATAAATACTGCAGTTGTAAAGTCCATTGTTTTTGGCATCGGTTGTGTGAATGAGCACAACTCACGATCAGCATTGAAGCCCCCGAATGTTTCCTGATTATACTGCAACGAAAGCAAATCTTATTCGAGAATAATACCATTAATATTTTGTAGACTTTTATATTAATTAAATGGGTTTACATTTATGTTTCTATAAATATTTCTCGCTTGTTAAACTGGAACTATCAAGAAAAGAGTTTTTAATAAACGGTATTTACTCATGACATATTTGCAGAATTAATACTTATTTACTTTTTAGACAGAGAATAATTTTTGATGCTTTAATGATTTTTTAAACCGTCTTTCGCTTTTATTCTTTAATCAAAGCCTAAGTAACCGACACAGTACATGACCTGCCATACATCGCTTAGTCTCCAGCTGCAGCTGTAGTTGTTGTCAGAGCTTGTTGTTTACGACATGAACCTGACACAGTCCAGTCCACAGTGTCGGCGGTAACCTGACAGTCACTGAGAACAGAGTTTCCTGAAAGAAAAATATGTGACCTTGATAACGATTAATGAAAATACAAAACTGTTTTCTGTCAACCCGGAAAAACACGAATCTTCAGCAAACAGGACTAGACCGACTGAGCGACAAACTACACACAGCTATCATATTAAATGAAACAGCGCATTTTGGGCAAGACAGCATATACTAGACTGAACTGTACAAGACTGTACTTGACAGGACTTTGCAAAACAGTGCGAGACGCATCAAGACAGGACATACAGGACAGCACATGATTGTACAAGACAGGGGTTACAAATTGATAGGAGTGACAATAATGGACTGTACACAACGCATCAAAACAGTCGGGACGGCAGAAGAACCGTCAAGACAAGACCATAGTTTCAAGACTGTACCAGACGCATCAAAATAATAACAGGCAGATTACGCCTTGTGGCAAGACAAAGCTGTACAAAGCGCTCCAAAGAAGTCAGGACGATATAACACGTAGCAAGACAAGAAAGGACTAAACAAGACTCTTGAAGACAAGACTGGACAAGACGCGTAAAGACAAGACAGGACTATACAAGACTACTCAAGACAAGACATAACTGTTCAGGACGCGTCAAGACAAGACAGGACTGTACAAGACGCATCAAAACATGACAGGACTGTACAAGACGAACGCCTCAAGACAAGACAGGACTGTACAAGACGAACGCCTCAAGACATGACAGGACTGTACAAGACGAACGCCTCAAGACAAGACAGGACTGTACAAGACGCATCAAGACATGACAGGACTGTACAAGACGAACGCCTCAAGACAAGACAGGACTGTACAAGACGAACGCCTCAAGACATGACAGGACTGTACAAGACGAACGCCTCAAGACAAGACAGGACTGTACAAGACGCGTCAAGACATGACAGGACTGTACAAGACTCCTCAAGATAAGATAGAACTGTACAAGACGCGTCAAGACAAGGGAGGACTGAACAAAACTCGTCAAGACAGGACTGTACAAGACTCCTCAAGACAAGACAGGACTGTAAAAAACGCGTCAAGACAAGGCAGTACTAAACAAGACTCTTGAAGACAGGACTATACAAGACGCCTCAAGACTGGAACTGTGCAAAACGCGTCAAGACAAGATAGACCTAACAAAGAGTCATGAAGACGACATAAGATGCCTCAAGACACGACATGATTGTATAAGACGCCCAAGACAAGACTCGACTGTGCAAAACCCGTCAAGCCATGACAAGACTAAACAAGGGCCTCATGACATGGTAGCACAGTACAAGACTCATGAAGACAGGTCTGTACAAAACGGTCAAGACAAGACCAAACTGTAGAAGTAGACCAAATATTATATTTAACAAGACAAGACAGGGCTATACAGACGTAACAACACTATACAAGACAAGAAAAAAACAGGATAGGTCTGGAAAAAGACGCATTAAGAAAATTTTAAACAAAACAATAGAGAACTAAAGAAATTGCTTAGAACAGAACAGGAACCAAGAATGCATTATTGAAAGTGTAAATGTTTGTGCTCTCACTTGCTAAGTTTTGTAACGCTCATAAACTTTCCTTTCATGCTTAGCTCTGAGTAGTGAGCAGGGTGAAGTGTGGCGATGTATATAGGACTTTACGCTGACTGAATTCTTTCGTTTCTACATACTGAGCATATAATTTAGAGAAAGAAGCAAGTAATCTGTGTGGTAACAGATATTTGATCGTTCTGGTGAAGTCCTGCTTTCTGCAAACGATGAGCGAACAGGACAAGACGTGTAAATACAATACAAGACGAGTCAAGGCAACACACAATAAGTCTTGTCCAGAAAAGACAGGTGATTGCAAGAGACATTGTTCTGCTGTAAATCGGGGGAAATGTCTGGTTCAGTTCACGTACAAAAACACTGTATCTATTCCCGAGATATTTATTAAAATATTGATCAACGTGGTTGCTAATAAATGGAAAAAGAAATACACACAGATAAGCAGAATATCTTGACACACTTCGTTATCTGTCCACCATGATGCTCGCTGCAGTTTTGACGCTGAGCTTCTTATTTAAATCGTGCCTCTGACTTTTTTTTAAGAGTTAAATCTTACCTTTGATGTTGCCCTGAGACCTTACCTTCTCAAGATATCATGTGAAGTTTCTCGTCCCTCATCCATAAAACCAAAAGTCTGGTACCTTTTATTTCTCTGTTAAAGATACAATTTGAAAGAGCTTGGTTTGCGATTGTTTGCCTAGCACACAAATAAATGATTGTGTTTTCAAAATGAATTTTGTTTTAAATACCAGCCGGAGAGTTTGACAAAGTTAGAGCAAAGATCACGCAGCCGTGAAGCAACACAAGCATCATCCCTGGTGAAACTGACGATATCATCAAGATGGCGCCAGGTTTAAGCGTCAAAGCAGTAAACAAAATTTTCTTCTGTCGATGTTTCGAGTTACTCCTTCTAAACTTGTTCTTAAAATTCAAAAACAGGTTAACTGCAGTAAAACATTGTGTTTTTTTCCCATAAGCCTTATTTCACACTCTGCGGTGACTATTTCGCTGACTATTAAATGAGAGTAAAGGACATGTTAACAGGCAAGGATTGTGTGTAGTGTGTATTTCTGCTGGTCTTGTAACAGAAAAGGAAAAGAAAGACATGGCTGCTGCGCTGATTGTCGTCGCCCCTTGCAGTGTGAGCTACGGGGCGTGAAAACACTTCCTGGTAGTCGAATCAAGGTCTCAGGAGATTTATCCGGCAGGTGTAACAGATATAAAGGTCGGCTTTGAGTACACATGTACTTCCCTGTCCCTGTCCTCACCAGCTGTTGCAGTTGCTTGATCAAAGGCACTTCACGGTTCGCCACCAGCTCAAAATGGCTGTATAGCAAGAGATTACACACTACGAGGCTGTTAAAACTACAGTATCTTACGATTAAACTTATAAAAGTCAATTTTACAGACTTGATTGGTTTCTCTCTCTTTCTCTCTCTCTCTCTCTTAAGGAAGCGGATAACCGAGTGATTGGCGCACTGGTTCGATACCAAACATTCCCCAGTCCACCAAACTGGCGAGAATGGTACATGACTCCGTAGAGGAATGGGGAGGGAAAGCAGGTGGGCACCACCCTCACGTAAAGCTGGCCCTGAGAAAAGAAAGGTCTCTATTTCCTCAAACCCCCAATGACATAAAAGGTTAGATGACGACCTCTACCTTTTTAAACCTTCTGTTTCTCTCCAAAGTCAGGAAAACTATAAATAAAATGCAAAAAGTGTCGATAATATTTTAATAAATGAGCTTTAATGAAGCAAATACTCTTTTTTGTTTTTAATCAAAACTTGTGTGTTCTGTTAAAAATGATAATAATTTCATATTTATTAGCAGATATTTATTGCTTCTTTTGATTTTCTTTCCTTCTTAGTAATTTAAGATTAAGGATCAGAATATGATTGAGATGACTTACTGACATATCATGGCAAGAACTATCGACACCTCAAAGTATCAGATAAGAAAGTCAAAAAACACTGAGTGCAAACAAAGATATATGCACCTAGTGTACAGATGATCAGCTGGTCCTTTGCGCAGTACAATCACCTGGCCAATCAACATAGCAACTTTTCGGCATTTACAAGGCAGAAGATTTTAGAACACACCGCATTGTCTCATGTGGAGGAAAATAGATAACCCGAGGAAAGGGACAACACGGACAGACAAAAAAAAATAGTGATACAAAACTAGACATATAAAAACACAGTGAAGAATACAAACACAGAAAAAGACACAACATGGAATAAAACAGACTTGCCTACTAGCATTTAATGTCATGAGTATTATCACATTATTTCTTATATTTAATTTGTCCTGATATAGTATAAGATGGAAGATGCTATAGTCTGTACAGCTAGCTCTCGTGCCAACAACTGTAAATTCACTTACTTGAAATGTGTCGGCTAAAGCCTTTCTGTTGAGAGGCTGCTGACATGACAAAAACACTTGATCACAGAGATTAATTTTTCTTCACAATTGTGATCATTGCGATTGCTCATTCATTAAAACATGCAGAAACTTCTAAACATTAACGCATATAAGCAGCTTTGTGAGTGGAAAAGAGACATAAACGATTACACATTCTTGCCGAGATACCGGTCCTTGAGAATCCAGTCAATATTCAGTACTAGTGCGTCTAGTCCCTGTACAGTATTAGTGCAGGTGGTCACCATTCAGTATTAATACATCTATTCACTGGTCAGTATTGGTGAGGGAGCTGCTACGGTACAGCCAGTGTTCAATTTGCTCTCACTTTCTTTTTTAAATCTGTTTTTTACTTTCGTAGACAGCTTCAACTCCTCAACCTACAAATATTATGCAAACTGGGTGTGTAGGCGTATTCCTGGAAATGAATGCATCTTAGAGTGAGGCAGAAACAAATTGTGAGAGTTGCGTTCATCGATTCTTTACTTTGTTTATTGAACTTTGTACAGTATTTGGTTTTGTTTTTATGATTTCTTTTGGCACAAAAGGTGCGAAGATCATGAAGGTTACAGTTTTATGTTCAACTGCAGCAAAGATTCCAAATTTAAAACCAGTGCTCTCCCAACAAAGTGACAAGTGAAAAAAAAAAAGAAAAGCTTCTTCCTTCACATGCCCTTCAGTCGATACTGCGAGTCACTAAGCGATCATCGGACCTCCATTATCTTTACCTTAATTGATTACTCCTTCGATCTTCTGGATATGTGCATGTCTGCTTGACCATCAATAGGTCTGACTTTAGGACATGTTATACATGTGCATCTTACAATAAAGCGACTAACATGGAAATAACACTAGTGGCTTATGTAAACAATAGGTAGACTCGTTTTTCGCTCATCAAGCTCATTGCCATAAAAGTATTTTACGCGATCCAGCAGGAAGTGTAAGTCAAGCTTCATAAAGATTGTGTCTAAGGTTTTTTAGAATGTTGTCTGCTCTTTGAAATCACCGTCAATCTGCGTCGTCTGCAAAGAAAGAAACCGGCTTTCTATCCACTTGAAACTTTGACTTGAGCAAGTGCTGCACAAGACCAACTGCTGACTGATTGTCTTCACAGGCACGGGATGTCAAACAAACAAATTAATATCAGGTGAGGCTGGACATAAGACTTTATAGAGCATGATAGTTTTAATCAACAAAGATTAATCACTGACGCAAATGTTTTATTTTCGTTTTCATCATAAGCATTCAATATTTTAATCGCTATATGAAATGAATAAGCAAATATGAAAATATTATAAAGTAAATACTAACACAAATAGACTATAATCAGGGAGTATTTAACCTCAGGGAGAAATCAAATCATCTTTGTGGAGGATTAGGTGTTAATTATTACATTTTTACTGTTGATATATTACGAACAGTACACAGCTCCAATTTAATTTCGCCCATCTGGCCTCAAGCCGTAAAATATTTACAGCTATATACCCAGCTTTTCCGCAAGAATAACATTTTTTATTTTATTTTATTTTGTTTGGTTTCAATAATTATTTTACCGTCGCACAATTTTTTTACTTACATTTACTTTTCAATAATATGTATATTTAATATGTCACTTTACAACGATTTGGGATTTTTTGCTATGAACCTTCTTTTTCCCGTGAATTATATGTAAAATTAATGAAGTTGTAAAAAAACTGTGTAGTTTGAAGTAGAAAGCGTGAAAAGAAATCTATCTACCTGTGTTATGATTCAAACAAGTCGATACAGGTAGTTTAACAAGTCATTGTTTTTAACGATAAGCAGACGTCTATGACATGTATTTATAAACAAAGGTGGGCATTTATAACGAATATTAGAGATTGGAAGAACATAATTGAGCATTATAGTTTGAATAATTGGTTTTGTTATGAAAAATATACAAATACATGTTTACACATCCATCCATTCGTGAGTTCCAGTGTAAATTGTGTATAAATCGACATCCTTGCTGCACACTTTAATCTGGGAAACGACTGAGGCGAGAAAAACCAGAAAGTAATGAAGGAAACTAGAAGAAAAAAGAGAACCAGACAGAAGACTGAATCTCCCAATCTCAAAAAAAAGTTACTCTATTATTAGGCATACAGAACAAAAGCTAATTGCATGATAAGACAAGGGGGGTCATAAGAAAGTAAAGGCCCGAAACGGCCTGAAAAAGTACGTCTTAGATGTTATTTATGTGTTTGATATATATTTTATATAAACAGATATTAATGAGTATGTGTGATATAGGTAACAATTAGAACAAGGAGAAAAAACTTAAAAAACGGTCAAGTTAGACAAAAAATAGTTTTTAATGTTATAGCTATGACCAATCGATCTGTGCGTGCGTGCTTGCGTGTGTGTGCGTGTGTGTGTGCGTGCGTGTGTGTGTGTGTGTGCGTGTGTGTGTGTGTGTGTGTGTGTGTGTGTGTGTGTGTGTGTGTGTGTGTTCGCGCTAACGGAGCTAGGGTAGTTTACAGCGTATAACACTTTTCTCTCACAGCAACTACAAGGCAGGTGGGTTTAAACATCGTCAGTTATCGTTCGTCAGCATAAACGTCGCTCGAAATGACGGAAGGGACATAACCGCGATGAAACTCAACCAACTGCAGCACTTTGTTGTGCCCCCCTGTACCGATTGTTGTCTGTTAAACTCTTCAAACCTACACTGATAATAATGTAGACCGCAAGGATCAATGCGTTAGCGCAGTTCACAATGTACAACACATAGTTTAATGCACTTCAGAACTATGTATGATCATTTTGTAAGATATTGAATTCAATTTTAATATTTTGTTTCTCACATTTATGGAGTTTACCTCTTCACACAAGTACAAAACCTGATGGAGTGGAGTTTTATTCTGTCATTGTATCAAATAGCGTATCATTCCTGTTTGCTATATTTCACACCGCAAGTAATGTCTCTAGCTGATGTTTTGTGATCCAGTCATCCGGTTATTCATGTATTCATTTGGCCTCTTGTGATGTTTTACTTATTGATCCATGTGACTGTCTGTCTAAACACATACACTGAGTCACAAGCGATAGTGAGTTTCCTCCCCACCTCTGTAATTTTAGCTGAAGGTAAAACGTGTCTGTTGCTCATCTGAACTACATCTAACTACACCTTCATCTGTGTGGTCTTGTCAAGGTGTTATGTATGTGTTATTCGTCGTACCGATGCCGTGAAAGTGTACATAAGATTTATTAAACTCAGTTCAGTACTTAACCTACAATGTAAACTGTAGTCAGCGCATTAGTCAGTGTAACACAATCATTACTATCAGGTACAGGGAGCTACAGTTGTTTAGACAGGAAGTGAAACATTCAGCTTTTGATGTCTTCATGAGTCTTCAGGAAGAGTTTGATAACGAATGTACGTAGGTGACATAGATATAAGTTATCAGTTCCTTATGTACGAAGGCTGTACAACCGATTGTTTTACTTAACAGAGATTTCAGTTCAGACTATTTGTAATTTAAAGCTACCTATGCGAGGGGCAATCTTGTGTATTGATGGGCACCTATTGGAGATCGATTATCGTACCGTAGACACGAGTAATTTTGCGGTTTATGAATTCCACCTTTTTACTTCGCTTTGATTATGTTGTGTATTACTATATTTATTTTCTAACTGTAGACACGTGTTGAACATGGCCAGAAGGAAATGCTTAACCTTAGCTCCTTAAGACATCTGTCAAGGAAAATCTATAGAAAATAACTTGAAAAGCTGAACTGCAATCATTTGTTGTTGCTAAAATATGAGTACAATTTCGTAAATTAGCGCTGAAAATTCTCTATACAAAAAATTAAATAAGACATGTCAATTTGCTTTTTAAAAAGACCAAATAGGCAAAAACTTTACTTCAACAAATCATCGCTTGCTTTGAAAGCATCTCAAAGATCGGGTTTTGTGATTAAAAACAATAACATTATCTCTTTTTTATAGTTACGTTAACTTTAGTAAGATATGGATTTATTCCGCTCTCTCTCTCTCTCTATTTATATATATATATATATATATATATTGTATGTGTTGGATATAACAGGTATCAACAAACAAACACGGAGTAATAAAAGATGAACAGATGAAAAAGACTTGCAGGCTTGTGTATTTTAAGTTGTTGCGCATTGTTTATAAAACACATATGAAGTGTGAAGTTCCGTTCCAAAGAGACAACACATCCTCGCTGCTTCATGGCCGTCATATGTAACATCTGTTACAGCCCTAGCTAGACCATATTCTCTTTGTTTTATGAGGATTAGTCTTGACTCTCCTATCACTCATAAAATCAGGTGCACGAAGACATTCAAGCCTGAATAAACTCTCTCGGCCGCATAAACACTGTAAGCTGATAGTATAAGTCATTAGTCAGATCGGCCTCACGATACAACGACAGTAAAACCATCAAAACAGGACACGTGGCGACACAGGAGACGAAGTGGGGACAGTCTGACATCTCGAATTTCAGTGTCTTTGGTAGATTTAAGATACCATAAAGTCAAGATAACAAATGCGCCGAAATTTTACCGCAAAACGTGGATCAACAGAGTTTAACAGACAAAGTCCGTATTTGTGTGGCGGCTGTCGTCCGTTGTTTCTGTTAATCCTCTTGTTTCTCATCCTCGTCGAAAGAAGTGTTTTTCGATTGGTGGGTATGGAGAGAACGCTCCCCTGCTACATTCGACTAATCCTATCATCAACAATCATCCATTAATGAAAAAGTATTTAAGCGGCTGATTTGGGAAGACAGCAGATCCTGGGAGCCGAATACTTGTCGAAAGATATCAGAACAACTTTTTCTGTATTGGTAAGTACGATAGCTAACAAAATTTAGATAGCAGCGAAAAATTATACCGCATTATTTGTTAATTATAAATTAAAATCACTTTTGGAGATTGTTAAAAGTAAGATTGAATTCACAAATTTATTTTCAATGAAAGAAGCTGCTTTGCTTTTTTATTTTTGTTTTTTGTTATTGCTTTTATTTTTTACCTTTTTCTACTTTGTGTCAGACATCAACAGTCTTTGCATCACAAGCTTTACACATACTACGATTTCTAAACACATGACTCGAAACGTACGCTTGTAGGCAAATAGCATATTTCAATATCACTGTAAGTCAATAACAGATTTGAACCTCACTGTCAGCCAATAGCGTATTTGATTATCAGTACTCAGTCTTATATAAACACCAGACATCTTGACCCCGTTTGTATTCTCGTACACGGTAGTCTTGATGGGTTTACTCACGTCATTGCATTCAGCATCAGTCATCATTTGTCCGCTTGTTTTCGAGGATTGAGTTGCCATCCCTCTAGTTGTAACCGGACTGACGATCGCTTCACTCACACGGCCCTAGCGCCATAAATCAGTCCCTTCCTCTTTCTAGTCCCAGGGGAGACGACGGAAATTTCCAAGGAGAATTTTCTTTCTAAAGTTCTGGCTCTCGCTTCTATTTGAGTATGTCTTTAAGGTTTATGTTTGTCAAATTTTTATTATTAGTTTTTTTTTATTACTAGTAGTACCTACTGTACTTATTTCTTTTAATATCGCAATAGAATACTGTACGAGAAAGACTAATGGGACTTGCACTTTACATGGTTACAGGTGTTCAACAGGTGGATACAAATGCTACAATTCGTCTTATTTTTCCTGTTCGTGTCTCCTTGTCTTCTGACACAGAGGTATGACAGGTTAGTTCTTGACTTCTGGCAGACAATACATGCCAAAGACTTTATGCAACCAGTAACAATGTCAAATACGTGTACTGTCAGTCGACTAAATAGTATGTAAATAAGGACAAGTATTGAGAGAAGACTTATGTCTGTTTTAGTGACATGTTTCTCTTTTGTTTATTGTCTCAAACTCCTGCAAGATTACTGGAGCGCCCGGTCTTTCTGATTTTTATGTCTGCTTATATTTAATGACATGCTTGAGGTGTCATGTAATGCGAGATGTATTATGCAATAGTAACATTTGAAGACAAACAAGGATTAATAAAGGTGTCTTATAGTGAATTGTATTGCAATCAACGCATACAGTCGCCAGCAAAATGTCTAATGATGGAAATGGAAGTGTGATGACCTTTATTAAGGGTGTCACACATGATGGTCTCCAAGACAGTTTAAATTGACACAGATATTGGGGGGGTCACCTTCGATGTACGAATACTGTCGTATAAAACTATTCTCTATTTGGTTTTTCAACAGCACTAGGGTTGTTGAGCTGTTATATTTTGTAAACATAAATAGAAGTAAAATATAAATGCCGTGTACAATATGAATATAGCAAAGGATAAAGTCATCTAAACATATATAGAAGTAAAGTATATATGCCGTATATAATATGAATGTGGCAAAGAGGAGAGTCATCGAGTAACGTTGCTTAAACATTATTGTAAAATGAAGATATAACACTAATGAGACAATTTGTTTAATATTTGTTTCACAATAATAAATCCTTAGAAGTCATAGTTTTTTTTTACTTTTGTCTTATGGTTTTTGTAGAGGGAGGGGTTGTTAAACTTAGAACAAAAGTGACTACTGCTAATGGATAACTTTAAATTATTAATAATTTTCATAAGGGGAAAGTCGGAGTGCCCTGGCAACTTCAGCAAGCCAAAAGACTGGACCAACACAAGCTGTGTGACAGACGAGGACTGTGGTCACACAAACACTTTGTGCTACATGGACAAGTGTCTCTGTCAACCAGGATTTTTCTTCTCACCAAATTATTATATGTGCTCTGCCAGTGAGTGGGAAATGGTACCGTGGGATAGGGCTGACGCCAAGAAAATAAATTGCGTTATCTCCTCTTTAAACTTAAGGATGGAAGAGCTTTTGTATGATTTTTGCATGTGAAAGGAATAACTGTTAAAACAATGTAGCCACATTGGGAGAGAGAATATAAAATAAAATGAAAGAAAATATGTAGGCAAAAAAGAAGACATTTATTGACTTGAATCTGAGTGTTGTTTGAAATACGTCAAAAACCTGTTTATTTTAATTTAAAATGTAAATATCTGTTGCTCACTGTTGTTTATATTAGCATGCAGCACAGCCGACTTGCACAACATCTTCATGGAGTATCCAGACAGCGGTATAAGGGGACACAGTCTTGAGGTCCGGGATGGACTCTGTCTGGAAGACTGCAAGAACCTGTGTCTGAGTACAAGGCGCTGCCTCACCTTTGACTTCAGAGGTTTGTATGAAAACATCCTTTAAACATTGGTACACAAAGGTGATCTTAAAGATCGAGGGATACTGTGTACTTTAGCACTGCTACACGTTTAAATTAGGTTTTTATATGTCGTTGTGTGTGTGTGTGTGTGTGTGTGTGTGTGTGTGTGTGTGTGTGTGTGTGTGTGTGTGTATCTATAGCACGCTTAATAAATAAAGTCAGCATTAAAGGTCAAAATGTTTTGTCTTTCTATTTTATATTTTACAGTTAGTAGAGTCTTAATAAATTACAAAAAAATGCCTTGGAGTAAAATTAACACTTTATGGTATACAGATTTTTATGCATAATGAATACTGAATATATTTAGTATTTATAAAACAAAGTATGTGAAATTAAATGACATTATAAAATTGCGCGTGTTCAAATAATAATAATAATAATAAATAATAATAAATTCTATAGCAACTTTCTCCACCATTAAGGTGGGGCCATTTACGAATGACATAGATGTGTTTACAGTTGTATGGTGTTAGTTCTAGAATCACTAGAAAATATAAAAATTATTGTAGTAAGATCGTCATGTTAGTTTTACAATCACTGAGAAACAGCCAGATTCTGTTCAAGAATTTCCGTAAAACTCCTGGAGGCCATAAACAGTATGTTGGGTAGTCGTACACTGATCGTAGTCACTGGCCCCCTACGACTGAGGAGAGAGAGTTGTGGAGGCCAGTGAGACACACCTGTCCACTAGGTGATATTAAAACATGGCTGACCATTACACGCCTGTGTATAACAGCTTTGCTATACAAGTATTCTAGAGCATGAAGTACAATTGTATCGCTAATCATACATAAGTCCACATATCTTATGAGTAAGTCCTGCAGGTCTGCACACTGCGAAAGACACAGGCACATAACTCTAGCATCAGAACTCTACACTAGCAAAGATTGGGCACCACAACAGAAATGGGGAAAACTGTTCACTTTGAAATCATTGTAAAACTAGTCTCTGACAGCCATGCTCCCAGTGTAAAGAAAGAAAAAAAGAATTACAAATATACAAGTATGTATAATGCGTTTTGTTGAAACATTTTGAGTAAAAGAGAAATGTTTCTAGAAATAATAACTTGCTATCAATATTCTTAAATTAAAATATTATTTTCATGTTCGGTTTCCTCTTTCTATCTCCCGTGCCAGCCGCAGGAGGTCTCTGTCTGCTCCATGACGTCACCTCGCGCCAGTCTCCCTCAGGGTGGTATCCTAAGACGCGTAAAGGCTGGACCCACTACCAGAGATCCTGCCTAACGAAGTTCGCCTCATACCATGAGTGGTACAACTTACTGTGTAACAACAACATGGACTGTCCTGACACATTCAGTCAATGTTTGTCAGGCAGATGTCTCTGTCCTTTAGGCACACTCCTCAAAGAAACCGAGACTGCGTGTCGTGTTGCAGGTAAGTCAGAAATATTAAAATAACTAATAATACTCTGAGTTTCCTAAAACTTTGTATATCGTCGGCTCGTCTGTTGTTTACAGAAACGCTAATAAAATGTTTAACACAATCTAAACAACTTTCATTTCAATGTTGACATAATATTTCTGACTTTAAAAGTTATCATTCAGTGTTTATTCATGTCCACGAGCTTTGTTCCTTTCTATCGATGGTAAGAGGACAGGAAACCCGTGACACATTGGTTTAATTAAGGGATAATGTACTAGTATCCTACAGAGGGAAATGTATCGACGAAGAATATAAACAACTGCCACTGTACCTTAGCTTTATTTTCGAGATTCTTGGTGAAAGTCGTTATAATCTAGAATCGCATTACTTTAAAAAAAATACAAAAACGAACTCATTGTAAAGATGAGGAGGAAGATGTGACTGTAAAGATGAGGAGGATGACACACGTGACACCCAGAGACTCATAGACACAAGTAGACACCAACGCAACAACATATAGTCAAGGTATATATAGTTACCATGCAGCAAACCACTGCAACTATAACCCCTCTGCCACATACCCACCATTGAATCATTAAAACACATTTTTTCGATCAACGTTTCGCCTCACAATAATCCACATAATGTTAGTCTTTCTAACCCCTCATTTCTCCTTTTTCGTATATTAATGTTGTTGTGATTATTCTGATTCGGATTATGTTTATTAGTATTATAATTAGTTCCGCCACCAGACCACCTAAAGTACAGCCGGAAGTTACAGGAGTAAAGACGGTTATAATCATCAAGTAAGGAGATAAACACACCAGTCCGCCCGAAGTAGAACTGAGAGTTACATTTCAATGAAAACTACTGTAGTCATCAAGTAAAGACATGAGCTCAAGTTGTGAATCAGTCCACAGTCTGAATGACACAGAGACCCACTGACTGCGCACCTTGTTACCTTTGTTGATCTCTGGCGTGACGTCACTTATTTGTATTACGTCATTTTGAGTCGTGTGCAAAACAACTGTTGGTGCAACATGGAGTCGTTGACACTTACCTGTGTGCACCTGTAGATACGGTGAAATGCACAGGACAGGAGACAGGTGATGCTTTCAGTTATCTCGAGCTACTCGTCCTCGCCAGCGTCGTCAAACAACTATCATCGTCGATCAACAGTAACGTTGTGCTATTAATAGTACTGACTGTGAAAAGTCATGTATACACAGTAGGGATGATGTCACGTGACTGTTGTATCATAAGCTATTAAAGTTGTAATTATTGTTACTTACACTCAAACGATTGTTTCCGTCATAGTTCCTAGTTCCACTGCGCACCTTATACCAATGTCTTAAGACCGTAAAAACTTGTTTGTGTGAAAATAGAGTCATGTCGAGACTGGCAGAGGACAGGAGGCAAGTCTGGTGTCTACCCCATTCAGCTGCCAGACAACAAGGAAACCCTGACAGTGTGGTGTGACATGGACTCTGGCGACAGCGGCTGGCTGGTACGTGTGGTCGTGTTTGTCAGTGTGTATAAGTCAGGTAGTCAGTGTGTATGATTCAGGTAGTGTCTGTCATGTACACTGTATACTGCTCGCAAACGTGTGACACCGCTTATACCCAGGGTCACGTACTGACAGTTCATAAAATCACAGTGTTGTCGCTGACTTACGACATTTCCAACAAGAAGTAGGAGAACATGAATGTTTACTTTCTGTTTTGACTGTTGCGTCTTTCTTTGGCTGGTACGTGTGGTCGTGTTTGTCAGTGTGTATAAGTCAGGTAGTCTGTGTGTATGACTCAGGTAGTGTCTGTCATGTAGACTCCAGGAGCTGAGGGCGGTGCTAGACGGGCCTACATTTCTTCTTCTAGTTTACATGTGTCTGTTGTATAAAGTCGCATCAATCAACCACTTCCCGCTTTTTGATCGGTGACTGTAGGTTTGATAAGTAGTCTAAACTTGTTACTTGTAATCTCTGGGTGTATAATGCATTTGTTCTATTTATTAGATTCCCATATAAATAATCACATCCAGTTAATGTTTCCTAATTTTAAACACTTTTTATCAGAACCAGGAATATGTCTGTGTTCACGTGAATGTCACCATTACAACAGGTTCACATATTTTTATCAAAACCGGGAAATGTACAAGGATAATTACAGTTATCGTCATGTTTACGACCTCATGAAACTGTGTGATTAGTGTCGAATACTATCGACTATGCTACGCTGTGGTAGCCATAGTAACGACCTGTGAACTTGTGTTATGTTCAGGTTTTCCACAGACGTCGCGACGGCTCAGTTAACTTCTACAGGAAGTGGGAGGACTATGTAAATGGCTTTGGTAACAACACCGGGGAGTTTTGGCTGGGTAAGATTAGTGAACAAATCTCTCTCATTCTCTTGACTTATCTTTCTTCCAACTGCATATTGTAATGTCAACATTTGTTTTTACATTCAAATTTAGACTCTAATCAAGTATTCTGCTTTATTATGATGTTTCTGTGACGGATTTTGCTTAATATCCCGGAGGTACATTACCAGTGGAGTATCACCTTGGCCGTCTGTGCATCGGGTTTTAGCAACTTCCGGCGCTACCATCGAGAATGGGGGAATCGAGCACTTCAATCATTCACTTGAAAAAAAAATGTTCTAGCTGTTGAGATTGTTGTGTATCATTATGCAGTACCACCAGTGCCAGTAGCCGGGGTTTAAGTTTGCCTAAGCTTGGTGTGAGTGTGGAGTAAGATGAGTGGAGAAGGCGCCTACAGCACGCTCTAAGCAGATATAGACTGATGTAGACGATTTTTTTCAGTTAGCGGCTAGAACTGGGATTTCGTGTTAAAAAACGTCCGGTTAAATCACATTCATTGTTTAAAATCGCCGAGACTAAGAGTGGAGTACTTCGCAAGAGGCTAAGCGCTGATCTCTATACACGTCCGTGGTTAATATGAAGGGTGTCCTTTCTGTATTTTGACCAGGGTTTCACACTATGATGCAAATTGCTCGCTATTTTGCCCATTATTCCCTTAACATGATGTTTGTTGTGATAATGAGGGTCTTAGTAAAAAGATAGATGGGTGGCTAATGATCCTGTAGTGTCTAAGGTGTCAAAGTCACAAAATGAAAGAAACAGATTTCGAGAGGAAATACGTCCCTGCAGTATATAATGTCTCTATTTTTCTTTTCTTTTTTTTTTGTTGGATTATCTGATTGCAGGGAATCGATTTTTTTCGGATTTTATTAATTATTATTATAATATATTATATAATTTTATTAATTTTTTTATTAATTATCAATGATAATTAATGTACAGTAGCTAAAACATTTTAAGCTTATTTATTTTTTTGTGTTGTTAAGAATAAGCATATAAGGTGTAAAAGTGTCCTTAAACATCCATATATTAGTGTGTCTGTGTCATAATAATAATGTTATACCATTTTCATTATGTATCGCTATGTTTGTAAATGTAACTATATATCTGTATTTTGAACGTATGTGTGTGTCTCTGTGTGGACACTATACCACCCTAGTCTGTTGTCCTTCCTGTTACAAGCATCTGACGGAGAAATTCGGAAGACGCTCCTTGTCCTTCTCTGGCCCCACTGTTTGAAATGCTCTTCGTCCCTCTCTTCGTCCTGTGCCTACCTTCGAAGCCTCGCAATACTGCCTGAAAACCTTTCACTTCCATACATATCTTGCTTAATAAGACAGTTCTGTTCACTGCTTAATTCTTCATCCAGTAATGGCATTATCTGTTTACTGCTGTTTATGTTTATGATGCTGTGATTCTGTCTGATTCTGTATGGTTCACTGTCGTTAATTTGTTTACTTTTTGTGTGTGAAGCGCATTTAGCTCGTGTTTACATGGAAAATAATAATAATAATAGTGAAGATTTGTATAGCGCATATTCACACTCATAGAGAGCATGCTCTCAGCGCTTAAAACGCGGAAGAGACGTGGACTAAGTAGATACAGAACAAAGGGGACGAAAGAAAACGACAGTACTGACGAAACAGAAAACAAAAGGCATCAAGTAACAGGAACAGAGAAAAATAGTGATAAGTAAAGTAGCAAGAGGCAAGGGGGGTGGGGGGGTAAGGACTAGCATTGTGGACTAGGAGTAATGCTCAAGGAAGAGGTGCGTTTTCAGTGCAGATTTGAAAGATTCAATTGTCGGAAGGTGGCGGATATGGAAAGGAAGAGAGTTCCATTGTTTTGCAGCACAGTAGCCAAAAGTCCTGTGACCATATGTTGTTGTTCTGGTGACACAAAAAAACGGTTTATTATTATCAGTAGTAGTTGTAGTATTAGTATACACAATTAAGTAATGAAAATTAAATGCATTGAGGCACTGGATTTTTTTTTATCCTCTTCAGTCTAAGAATGATATTATAATTTTTAGCTTTATATAGCAAAATAGCCGGCTAAGTTATCGACAAGCAATACTTCTGTGAATTCTAAGAACTTTTGAGAAAAAAAAATTTGATTGTCTGATTTATTTCTTAATTTGAGATAATTGCCATGTCTTATCTCAGGCTTGTCAAGGCTTCACACGCTGACCAAAGCGAGACCCACCCGACTACGTGTAGACCTTCGCGAGGTGAATGGAGAACATCACTATGCTGAGTACTCGTCATTCAGTGTGGGTGGTCCTGAGACAAACTACAGACTTACCGTGTCCGGCTACTCGGGTAATGCGGGTACGTGACAATTAAAAAGTAAGATAGAGTGAGACGCAGCTAACTGCCGGGCTGCCTGTCTGTCTAAAAAAGGAATGAGTGGACCATTAGATTAGTGGGTGTGTCCGTGGGCGTGCAAATGCGTAGATGTGTGTGTGGATGAGATCGTCTCCTATCACGCTTTGCCTTTGATGTAACAGCTTCAGTGAGAGGTTATACTTTTAAAAAATGTAAAGATAAACGCCGAGAAAAGAAAAATGAATCTTCGTGGTTTTTTGAGCTCTTGGGAGATTCTGTCCGTTTTCCTGAGGGCTGTATTATGAAGTCCTGACCAGATTTATCAAAATAGTAATTTAATTACAAAGTAAAATTGTTGAGATGAGGCTAAGTCTTTTTTCCATCTGTTTAAGTCTATAAGGTTTTTACAGAATGCGAATTATGGATTGTGTATTATTTTAGAAGTATTATAAATTAAATTTGCCTGATGTGAAGATTTTAGGAAGTGTATTTTTCTGTCCCGAAATTGTGGAGCTGCTTTGAACAAAATTTACAAAAACCATGTGCAGTGAAAACAGACTCAAGTAATGAAAATATTAATATGAAGTCGTTCATCATCGCCATCACTATCGCCATGTGCCTTTGGTGTGTTTGAGACTTGGGAACCCTCGGGCTCGAACACGTACAGTTGTATTTGTGTAGGTATCTCCGGTTCTTTAAAAGTGCTACTATAGCATGATAAATACAGTATATCAGCCACGGAATAATCCAAAATGTCGCTCATGCTCTCTATCTCTTCTTAGTGTTAACTGACAGTGTTGAATGGTGTACTAGTGTGACGTAGTACACTGTTAGCGGAGCTCGTTGATCGCAGGTGAGAATCGCGTACTTTGTTACCGGATAGTTAATTAACGAATGTTGATTCTTGGTTCACGGGATAAAGTTTACAGGTTAGTTTTATATCGTCTGTATTTATCGCAAATAAACGTAAAGCATTAGGGTTGGTCCTTAAGAAGACATTAAATATATATATATATATATATATAAATATCTCAAATGTGTGAAGTAATCGCGTTGCGCCGTAAAATGTAGCCAACTGTAAGAGATAAATACCTCTCTCTCAAAAAAAAAAAATAAAATAACGAAAAACATTGTGAGGCATGCAAGTTTTGTTCTTATTAAAAAAAAACTAAGATCAGGCTGATCTTAAACTTCCTTTTCGTGACCTCAAAAACTGTTGAGTGTAGGGCTATGATGTAGTCTAAATGTTGAGTGTAGGGCTATGATGTTGTCTAAACGTTGAGTGTAGGGCTATGATGTTGTCTAAACGTTGAGTGTAGGGCTATGATGTAGTCTAAATGTTGAGTGTAGGGCTATGATGTTGTCTAAACGTTGAGTGTAGGGCTATGATGTAGTCTAAATGTTGAGTGTAGGGCTATGATGTTGTCTAAACGTTGAGTGTAGGGCTATGATGTAGTCTAAACGTTGAGTGTAGGGCTATGATGTTGTCTAAACGTTGAGTGTAGGGCTATGATGTTGTCTAAACGTTGAGTGTAGGGCTATGATGTAGTCTAAATGTTGAGTGAAGGGCTATGATGTTGTCTAAACGTTGAGTGTAGGGCTATGATGTAGTCTAAACGTTGAGTGTAGGGCTATGATGTAGTCTAAACGTTGAGTGTAGGGCTATGATGTTGTCTAAACGTTGAGTGTAGGGCTATGATGTAGTCTAAACGTTCACGGTGGGAAAGTATTGAGGTGCCTGTGATTTATTTCAAATGCACCCAGTATAGTTGTCTCGATCTCTACTCTAGAACTGCTTTTTGTTGGGTTAATTGTCATTTGTGGTGTTTCACTTTTCCATGATAAACAATTCATAGAGAATACTTTTATTAATTGATAGGTGTCCTGTATCGTGTCTTTTAGTGACACAATTTGGGTGTAGAGGGACTTTGTGTTTCTAATTGAACATAATTGCAGTTTGTGTTTTTCTGTACGTATGGATACATGTGCTTTGGGGGTATACATTGTGTTTGCTTGTGTTTGTGCGTGCGTGCGTGCGTGTATGTTTACAGGTGACAGCATGGCGTATCATAACGACCAGAGTTTCTCAGCCTATGACCGAGACAATGACAAGTTGTCTGGTAACTGTGCCGCTCAGCTACACGGCGCCTGGTGGTACAACGACTGTCACAGCTCTAACCTCAACGGCCGATACAAGGCTGACGGGGCTGAGGGTTATGACGGCATCAACTGGTATCTCGCCCACACTGACTGGAGGAGCTTCACGTTCAGTGAACTGAAATTCAAACCAGTGTAACACCACCTGGTCTCCTGTACTCTCACTGCTGACATCCTCAGTCTACTGTACACCACACCTTTCACTGATGATGTTGGCTCAGTGCACATTGTTGTTCTCGCAATACTGACGTTTGTAAACTCAATGTAGTCTACTGTACTTTAGTTATGTACTCTGGTGAAACTATTTGTTCTCTATTATTCAATTGTTTTATTGTTTATCTTAGGATTAGTTTTGCTGGGATATATATATATATATATGTATATATAAACAATTTATTCTTAAATTTTAAATTTATTAGTTCAAAATATTAATTGCGTGAGATCGTAAATAGGGGAAATCAATATGTTGTGAGATATTTTATTTCTAGAATAGTAGTTAGCTTAGAAAAAGAACAATGAACCCAAAGTTTCATTTTCAAAATAATGTAAACGTACAGAGACTGGTGGCATCAAACATTGTTATTCAGTATGTACTTTACAGTCTACAACTATGCACGACCCACTTCACATTTTATGTGAAAGACCAAACAATTAAGTCGATTTTGTAGTATGCTGTGAAGCTTAACTACATCCTTGTGTTAGGCAATTCAAACGAAATTTTACACTTTGTCAAACATTTTGCATACTGTTCAGATCAACAAACATAAGTATAGTCAAGAATTAATCGATATTTAAATAAAAGCAATTAAATTTAAATATTATTGTTGATATTCACTTAAGCATTCGTCTACATGGGATTACTGTACTTTTTACTCACTATTCCCTCCATTTTTGTGAAGATTAATGGTGGTGTCTGTATTAACGACGATAACAGACGTTAACATATTAAATATTTTGACAGAAATGTAAGAAGCAAACATTATCTTAACACTTTCTTCTACACCCAAGCATTGAAACAGCAGACACAGTAGCTTAGCGACACTAGTCTTACACCATCGACATCAACACAAGTTGTTTCCATCTTTCTCTTTTTTCTCTCTCTCTCTTTCCCCTGACACACTCTCATTGCTTTTAACTAGATGCAAGGAAAATCTGGAAACATCAAATATCTACCTGAAACTCCCTCCTGCACCATTTGCTACTTTTTGTGATGATGATTTTCTTTAACAGCGGCAATTGCCAGAGATAAGTACTATCGTAAGTACTATCGCCGCAACATTGCAGACCTTCAAATGTTTATATTTTGATAAGGTTTGCATTTGCAGTGCTAGACGTATGCTTAGCAATCTTTCTTCCTCCTCAGTAACGGGTAAACATGTAGAACGATGCGGAAATCAACAAGTATACGTACACAAAAGTTGTGATATCTAAAAGCATAAAGTATTTTTAATTACGATTTGTGATCATTATGCCTCACTATGACAGACACATTTAAAAAGTAGCAAATTAGAAAGGCATTAATTAGTTTAAAATGTGTAATCATTATTATTTCGACAATCCACACCCAATCACCATGGGAGCTGATCACGTGGCATCAGAATAAGAGATCGTCAGGACCGCGAGAAGAAAAAAAGCTGGCTCCATAAAAAAGTTGAACCAGGTGACTAGGCTCCTAATAAAGGGAGCTAACAAGTCAATGCGCCTGTCACCACGACATTTAGTATTTGTTTGTATCTTGACTCCGACTTCGCTAGTTCTCGCTTCCATGTGTATGTGTGTGCGTGGGTGCGTTTGTAAGGTTGCCCAGTTGTCCTTGCAAAGACGAATAGCAGATTAACTGAAACTTTCATCCTTCTATACTCTATAGGATAGGAAGCCATGTGTTCAGGAGAAGAAAATACAGGGGATGTAAACCAAACCTGTAAATTTTAGCTTCCATAACCCATCCATTAATTAATTATCCGTAACTATTCTCACTTTCGAAAAACGAGCGTCGCTAGCAGTGTACTACGTCACACTACTGCACCATTCACTACAGTGACAGCAGTCAACACCAAACAGTGTACTACGTCACACTACTGCACCATTCACTACACTGACAGCAGTCAACACGAAACAGTGTACTACGTCACACTACTGCACCATTCACTACACTGACAGCCGTTAACACCAAACAGTGTACTACGTCACACTACTGCACCATTCACAACACTGACAGCCGTTAACACCAAACAGTGTACTACGTCACACTAGTGCACCATTCACAACACTGACAGCAGTCAACACCAATTAGTGTACTACGTCACACTAGTGCACCATTCACTACACTGACAGCAGTCAACACCAAACAGTGTACTACGTCACACTACTGCACCATTCACTACACTGACAGCCATTAACACCAAATAGTGTACTACGTCACACTACTGCACCATTCACTACACTGACAGCCGTCAACACCAAACAGTGTACTACGTCACACTACTGCACCATTCACTACACTGACAGCCGTTAACACCAAACAGTGTACTACGTCACACTACTGCACCTTTTCACAACACTGACAGCCGTCAACACCAAACAGTGTACTACGTCACACTACTGCACCATTCACTACACTGACAGCCGTTAACACCAAACAGTGTACTACGTCACACTACTGCACCATTCACTACACTGACAGCCGTTAACACCAAACAGTGTACTACGTCACACTACTGCACCATTCACAACACTGACAGCCGTTAACACCAAACAGTGTACTACGTCACACTACTACACCATTCACAACACTGACAGCCGTCAACACCAAACAGTGTACTACGTCACACTAGTGCACCATTCACAACACTGACAGCCGTCAACACCAAACAGTGTACTACGTCACACTAGTGCACCATTCACAACACTGACAGCCGTCAACACCAAACAGTGTACTACGTCACACTAGTGCACCATTCACAACACTGACAGCCGTCAACACCAGTGTACTACTTTAGCACGAGAAAACCAGACTTCAACGTCCGAATAATCCCAACTGTCGTTCATTCTCTCTCTCTCTCTCTGATTGGTGCTGATTGCTGTCAATGTTGTGAATGGTGTGGGGGAAGTAAAGGGAGTAAGAAAACAGAAGAAAAGACCCACATATACCTTTACAAACAATTTTACCTAACAATACATTGATACTTGCCATGCAAAAAAATTAGAATTATCATTTATAAACACATTCCAATACTAGCCATCAACGCAAATGTTTTTTTTTAATTCCTTTTCCTCCCACATACAATTTCAAGGTACAACTGGTCTTGGTTTACAGACAGTGACTAGTTTATCCTATATAGTAACACTTAATCTTCATGCATCCCTTCTTCATCATGTTTTTCTTCAAATTTAGCCCAGAAAAAATTATTGTCATTTATTGTCTGAATTGGAAGGGGGAGTTAATTATGGAGAGGATGTCCTCCTATAATGCAGGATTTGTGTATGCATATCCCTTTTTGCTCTTCATTCAAAAAAAAAAAATAAATAAATAAAACATGCGAAAAGTGGCCTTCAAATTTTTACAAAAGTCATGCTGTTGAAAAACAAAATAGACATTTCTTCATAATATCTATGTGCTGAACACAAACATGACAATCAAAACGCATATCCATACTGCAAAGACATTAAACTCGCACTAATTGTTAGAAACCCATGTATAGTGCATTTTGTACGAGTCGATCTTTTTACCTCCTCTTATTTTTTTCGTTTTTTTTTTTGACTACCCGGCTGTTCTCTCTCTCTCTCGCTCTGCAGATTCTCTCAGTTGTTACTATTTCTTATCCAATTCCTCTTTGCTCGTCTTCCTGTAAGTACTGCTATTCACCATCAAAATTCTGTTAAAAGCTGTCCACGTTGTGTCTTACTCTCAGTCGCTTGAAGCTTTACGTTTATGAGTGATCGTGTACAACATGAATTGACATTATTATTATTATTATTATTATTATTATTATTATTATTATTATTATTATTATTTATTAAGTAAAGGTAAAACGTACAGCAGTCTTTTTGAGAGAGCTTGTAAGGAGCTTATTGAAAGAAACTTAGTGAGACGGGAATAGGTAGACGATCCAAATTCATCGCAGCTTTTTTCATGAAATTACAAATGATCAGTTTTTACTAATAAAGAAAATGAACATGTAAACAAAGTTTCGGTTTGACTTAACTAGTGTAATTTATCTCAAGTTCAACAAGTTCGGTACAAACGTACGTACCACCCTTTTCCGCAGTCTTTTATTTATTTATTTATTTATTTAATACTTTGAGCTAATACTCATCCTTCCTTATATGTTGTTCTATCAATTTCCCTAGTGAGGGTCTTTATCGACCTTACAATACCTGCTTCTTACCAGTGTTTTTAGTAGACTTTGGTCACATCCAGTCTATGTATAAGTGCATACTTGGATTCCCCTGAACATTTCATCTTCTCTCTTATCCTCAGTCCAGAAATGTGTAGTGCTACATTCTTAGTCTAGCCTAGTTCTGTCTTCTAATTTGTATTTGTGTGTGTGTGTTTTTTTAAATTTGAGTCTGCCTACCTGCGCGAATGCCAGCACACACACACACACACACACACACACACACACACACACAAACACACACACACACACACACACACAAATCTTAGTGGTTTTCATCGTACACCACTTTTCTCTCACCGGTCACTACAGGCTGGTAGAGGTCGTCAGCGAAAACGTCGCTCAAAATGTGGGAAGGGCCTTAACTACGATGAAACTTAACTAAGTGCAGCACAAGTGTTGTCTTCCCTTAACCGGTTGTCGTCTGATAACAACGTAGACCACAACGATCAATGCGATAGACCAGTTAACAATCTACAACACATATTTCAATCAATTGGAGAACTAGGTATGATCATTTTGTGAGAAACTGAAAGCAGCTTTAAAGCATTTTAATATTTTGTTGGCCACATGTAATGGAGTTTACTTCTTCACACAAGTACAAAATAACTGATAGAAATTTTTCATTCCTGTTTGTTGTTTTAGCCTGTATTAAGTTTTTTTTCACACCACAAGTAATGTCTGTAGCTGATATTTTATTATCTAGTCATCTGAATATTTATGTATTTATTTCGCCTCTTTTAATGTTTTACTTATTGATCCATGTGACTGTCTGTCTAAACACGTACAATCAGTCACAAGCGATAGTGAGGAGCATATTGTTTTTGGGAATTGGTGCTAGCGAATTTTTAAAAAGTTAATAAATAATTTTCGACCAGCCTATCATTAGTGAATTCATTATTTGACAAAAGGAGTCTTCGCTCTTTGAGCGTATGTATCTGATGTCGAGTGAGGGAATCACATATATGTAAGTTTGACATTTACTCTTATTACAAATAGACGCCGGCCACTCTCTCCTCTCCCTCCTCTGTTCTCTAAACTGTTCTCTCACTGTCACGTGCATTCTACAGTGACTTTCAGACGAGATCATAACAAAACAAAAGTTAAATTTCAAGATAAATATAATTGGAAAGAAGAAAAATAATTAACACCAAAAAAACTAAATTCAAGGTAAACACCCAAACCCAGTTCCCTTTCCAGTCAATTCCAATAATCCTTTATAGTTCCATCTCCAGTCAAATCCAATGTTCCTTCACTCCTGAAGGCGCAGTCCTCCCAAAGCCAGTCTCTCCAGAAGAAATCACAACACAAAGCACACACCACAGTCTCTGGTCCTGGCGCTTTCCTTTCCGAATTTTGGTAATTCCCAATCCCGACTGCTGACGGCCACGCAGTTGATATACAGAAGAAGAATAAAATGAAACCCCCAAAAACTAGACATAAAATAATCATCTTTAACCCACAATATATCAACGTCTAAACATTCCCCCACAACAATAACATACATTCATCTATTTATCTCATACAAAAAATTATATTATCACTCTCTCAAACAGTCAGTCAGTCAGTCGTCCCTTGCCTGGCACCTGGCGTTGGGGGGAGCACATGGATAGACGCTGCAGCTGAGAGGGCCCGCCACTCTTGCCTATTTTGGGCAATAGTCAGCAGGTCCTGTACAGGACGACCAGTCCAGTCTTTGACGTTCGTAAGTCAGTTCTTTCTCTGACCACCGCGGCGTCGGCCACCCTCCAAGGTGCCTTGAAGGATAGTCTTCGACAAGGTGTTGTGCCGGGTTACATGGCCAAAGAAGACCAGCTTACGTCGCTTGACTGTTGATAGTAGAGGTTCCTGGTGTCCTACGAGTGCGGCAATCTTGTTTCTTACAAAGTCGTTGGTTTTGTGTTCTTTGTATGAGATCCGGAGCAGCTTCCGAAAGCATGGCGATCTTGACGAATGATGTGTCGAAAAGAACACAGAGGTTTCTGACAGACTGGGACAAAGTGATGGTGGATCCGGAGAAAGTGAATGATGTAGACGGAGGCCGATGTTTTAGCGCATGTGTAGAGGCTATTTGCAATTTATTTACCTATATACACAAAACACACTCAGACACAAACAATTTCACTATAGTAGGCTGAATACACATCTGAGCCATGACTCATTTCAACAATGTGTGACAATTTATTTTACACTCATTAAAATGCGGATGTCTCTCGCTTTTACATCACATGTATACACCCTCGCTGACTTGTCAGAGGCTTTTACTGGTTGGCACTGACGATGTCCAAGAGCCAAAAAGGTCGATTCATAACCCTCGGTTGACATTTATAACAAATTATACATAATAATGTCGTATACAGAGATGCACAGTATAGCTAGAAAACGAACTCTGCCTAGGTCATTTAAATACTCAGTTTGAGGAGACAAATTTGAAGAAGACTACAGGACTGAGCCAATAGTTGTTGTTAATTTTAACCCATGATAAGATCAAAAGCAGGGCGTTTGTGGAACTATGACACTTGAAAATGATTAACAAGTTTAGTAATGGAAATGTCTAACATATTTAACTGTTAGTTGTGTCGTTACTGACACGTGGAAAGGAGAAGAAATAGCTGGCCTCCCCCTTCCCTCGCCCCTCTTCCATTCACTTGATTTCTTGTAGACTAATCAGCTCAGTCGAACTCATTCAACTCTTCGGCATAATCTTACTAAAGTTATGTAGCCATCTCTGCCCATTCAATCACAAAACCCAGCTCACCTGGTCATTATAATCGATTACATTTTAAAGCAAAGCGTCACATGGGTAAAAACGACCTCGTGACCACAGCAAGATGATGTTTTGATTTAAAATAGACAAGTCTGAAGTGAAAGAAACCGCAAACTACAAACTTCGGACTGATTTGTTTGTTTGCTTGCTTGTTTGTATGTTTGTTTGAGAGAGAGAAAGAGAGTGAAGCAGCCTCCACCACCTGACCACCATCACTAAAGCCTTTTTCACCTGAAGAATTTCGTGTGCTGGCTTCTGTTTATCGACCTTTAACCTGTCTCGTTTTGGGAGAGGGGCGGAACACACTTGCTTAGTCGATTACTTTTGTTTAAATCCTCGAAGATGGGAAAAAGTCACAGTTGCAAGTGCTAATGTTACACCAATTTCCTGCACCAAAATTTAAAGTCAATCATTAGGCAACACTTCAACGATTTTAAAGCCTTATACTCTTTTTAAAACATTGCTTTTTCAAGTAATATGGTGATACCAATCGTCTCTCTCTACAGATCTCTGTTCGAACCGAAAGTCCCTGCATGGCGTGTGCTTAAGATATGTCAAGAATTACCAGTCGTTACGGTTCTGAACACAGACTGATGTATAAGTAGCGCGATCCCTAAAACCTACACAGGCAGAGCACAAAAACGAAAAAGGAAGCAAACCAGATATTTTTCAAGTGTGAATCGTGCCTTTGTTTTTTTTTCCATGACAATCTTCCCGCTCCATCTTGATGGCTGCCGGGCCAAAACGCTGCATTCAGTTATCTGTATCGCGATTACACTTGTACTGTATACAGTATCAAAATGTTTTAGAAGGTTACAAAGAACAGTTTGATTATCAACCTGTCGAGTGGATCTTGTTTAAGTGGGTCAGTCCAGGTGCGACGTCCGAAGGACATACCTGTGGCGCCATTTCAATTCTTACCAGAGGTGTAACGTTGATGTTTGTCATTACATGGATTAAGTAGGATGGCATTATATGTGATCAGCCTTGTTGTGCTTATTTCCTCCATCACTCAAAGTGTGTATGACTTTAACGATCAGATGAGCAAAATAACTTGCAGGTAGCATTTAGAATATGGTAATAATATAAAAGTTGCAATCTCTTCATAAAAAATAAATTTCAAACGAAATCCTGGCTCTTTTGCCATGCTTTTGCTCAGTTTGAACTCAGTGCACAATTGAAAACAATCCATTATTGTGATTTTCTTTTTTATTAACTGGATTCTACTTGTTAGTGGTTCATTGGAACTCAGGCGCAGCAAAGTGTACAGGTTAGGAGGAGTGGTGGTATTGATCACAAACAACATAAGATGCTGGTGAACCCTTGAGTATCTGCTCTTTCTAGCATTGACTTCCTTTCTACTCACCCTCTTTCTCCATAATTTCACACAACTGGCATGTATGAACTGTTGACATCTTTGAATTTAAGGATCACGCTTGGAGACGATAAACGTGTTCACTGATCGAGAAAACAGCTCACTTCTGTTGGAAGATGTAATCACTGGAAAACTTGCTTGCTCCTTGTGGCGTCTACAGTACATCTTTATTGTTGGTTGTTTGTGCAGTATTTTTTAAACTCTGTTGAATTTCTGTAATGTGTTTCTGCTGCGTGTTTTTATAAATTACATTTTTATTTCCTTTTTCAGACGGCTTAGCTCAGTTACAACTTCATCCGAACCCACTGCAACTCACTAAAGGAGCTACCAGTGGTTCTGTTCAGGTTACCTGTGGAATTCCTGGTGGTGTTACTGCCTCAACAGTCTATGCTATTGCTATCTCACGATACTTGAAATCAGCGCCCACAACAAAACAGAGACTGGCAAGAGCAGATGTTGTTGTAAATCAAGGACAAGCAGCCGTTGATGCTACCAGTGGTCTCACTCACAACACAGCGACAGTGTCTGGCAGTACAAGTCAGAAGTCAATGACACTGACACTGACACAAGCAAAGTGTGAAGATGCCGGTACATATGTCTGCAGAATTCCTTACATTGCAGCTACTGGTGATGACACACAAATACAAAATATAGATGTCAGGGACAATTTTACTGTCATAGGTTAGTATCTCGAGGCTATCATCTTGGTATAAAAGAAGGCGAACGAGATGTCAAGAGCAAACTTGTGAGGCTGTCACACTATATGAGCGGTTAATTCAAGTCATAAATAAATGAAGTTTTACCTGGCAATATCTCTCATCTCATCATCACAAGGTCATTGTCCTGGTAACCTTTCAAGATTGTTCTGCGAACTGACAATTTGGGGAAAATTATAAATAGTGGCAAAAAAAATTCACCTTTGAATTTTATCAGGGTTTTCTTAACATTCTTGCGATTTTCTTTTCATTGGTCGTTTTTCAGTTTTTCCTGGAAATATAGTCACATCAGTTTCTCCTGACCACGACGTCTACGTTGTCAATGATACTGTGGAATTGTTGTGCAATGCGAGCATTGGCAGTTATGATTCTCAGGTAACTTTCCGTCACAATTTCTTTTTTTATACCTTTTTTTACACATATATGCACACAAATACAAAAATCTCTTCGCCGTTGTTAGATCAACCATAGTGCATGTGCAAAATAAAATACCTTGGACCTGCGCAAGACTCGAAGGATCACACTAGTCATCAGTCTGGACGACAAAATCACACTTAGAATATGTTGTAAATTTATGAAGAGCCAAGTCTGCTTTACATTTTTTGTTGACGCTGTTGTTAACAGGAAGATCTGCGGTGGAGCTGGGAATACTTTGATGTCCAGTACTTGACATGGCGTCCAGTGCAAACCTCTCCACAAAGTGACATACGAGTGGACCCTCCCACTCCAGTGTCGGACACGTGTTACTACCATCAATTCTCCTATCTGACCCTCCGTCTCACATCTGAAGACTCGCAGAGACAGTACAGGTGTACATTGCAGAAAAATGATAACTTGTTGTTAGCCAGCATATCTCTTGGAATAGTCAGCCTTGGAGGTAGGTCGCGTTAGTAGAAATGTAGTTCATTCTTTGTATTTTCGCCTACAACTATTCGTCCATTGTCTTTCTTCCTTGGGTTTCAGTTTGCTACCATTATTGTCCTCACAAACACAAACATCGAAACTAAGATAGATTGAGTAATCAAATCAGAACTGCTTAGACGATACATTATCAGTTGATAAAGGCAAATGAGAGACATTATCCTTATCAGAACAAATGTAAAAGTTGTTTAGCTTGGAGCAAAAGGTTGGGTCAGCATCTGTTGGCTCACTTTTCCTTTGACAACCTGTGATAGCTTACACAAAGGCCACACAAGCTCTGCGAATTAGACTTCTCGCTTTCCTGTTTGACGATCTTAAATTTTGCACCACCAACTGACTTACAATCATCATTCTGGCCTTCAGGAAAATAAGTTTAACATCAATCCACGGATTGGTTTTGGGTCTTGTCATGTCATTCCTCATTACTAGGTACTAACAGGTCACGGAGTATTCCGGTTGTAAGCACCATTGCAAACGGAGACACATTCTTTTTATTTTATTTTTACACACCGGGATATACAATAAATATCAAATACTAGATTAGTTTTACAAGCCTCATCGATGTGTTATCGTGATATGCAATGATAATGACAAATCGAGATTTTCTTACAGATTCTGTAACTGAGCTTTTGCGAACAAAATGTTCTACTCTCAAAATTCACTCCGCTAGTATTACAAGTGAAATAAATTTCATATTGTTTTATCTGTGTTCAATATTTACTTCAATTACTAGTAGTAGAGAATTATTATCGTTTGAGTTCATTATTATTATAATTTTATTCGATTTCAGTTGACAACCATACCACAACAGCGCATAACGAAAGTAAGTTGTATTTCATTCGACATTTTTGTCTAGGCGTTAACTAAGCAGATTGTACAATAAACAGAACATCTCCTTATTAAACCTTGAATCCTTTTAACTATAATTGTTTAATGAGCTCAATCGGTTTGCATTAATTTAAGAAAACTGACTGAAAAGTTCTGCTGTTAGATTGCCTAATCGAAATATGTATAGTATTTATGTCAAGGATTTCACTTTCTTCTTCAGAGACGGTGACTCCGGTCCCAGAGGCTGACTCTGACCGTAAGATGCTTGATTATCAAACAGTTTTTGAAATCGAAACGAAGAATTCAAGTGAACCAAAGATAGATTGACAGTACTCCGGCAAAAACGGCTAAATAAAACAAATATTGGTAGTCTTCTGTGGCCCAGAACATGATTGTAGTGAGCTGTGGTCCAGAATATGATTGTAGTGAGCTGTGGTCCAGAATATGATTGTAGCTTATTTTAAGCAAACTCCAACAGTTTTTTTTTACTTTAAAATAAATAAAGAAAGAAATAGGATTGATTTTTCGCTGCTATCCAAATTTCTTTAGTTATCATACTTACCAATACATAAAAAGTTGTACTGATATCTTCCGAGATACTATGAGCTCCGCGGATCTGCTGTCGTCCCCAAGCAGCTGCTTAAATACTCTTTGATTGTTGACGATGGGATTAGTCAAATGTAGCAGGGGAGTGTTCTTTCCATACCCACCATTTGAGAAACACCTCGCTGAGGGAATAACGGAAGCTACGGATGACAGCGGCTATAAAAATACGGACTTTGTCTGTAAAGCTCTGTTGATCCACGTTTTGCGGTAAAATTTCGGCGCATTAGTTATCTTGACATTAAGGTATTAAAGACATTGAAATGCGAAACATCAAACAGTTTTCACTCCGTCTTCTGTGTCGTCACGTGCTCTCACCCGAGTTTTGATTGGTGGTCTTACTGTCTCTGTATCGTGAGGCTGATCTGACTGATGACTTATACTTTCAGTTTCCAGTGTTCCGAGAGCAATCATTCAGGCTTCAGATTGTCATTGTGAATTTGATTTGATAAGCGATAGGAAGGCCCAACACTAATCCTCATAAAACAAAGAGAATATGGTCTAGCTAGGGTTGTAACAGATGTTACATATGACTGCCATGAAGCAGCGAGGATGTGTTGTCACTTTGGAACTTCATATTTCATATGTGTTTTATAAACAAATCAGTCAATACTTTTCCTGCTAGTTGCACATAAGGCCTCAACCAGAGCCCGCCACTGATGTCGATCGGCTGAAACTTCATAAGTCCAGTTCCCTGGTGTGTTTCATTACCTTCGCCATCCGTAACGAGTGCTCTAGTGTTGGTTTCTGTAACAGGCTTTTTGATATGGTGGGGTTGTTAGCCCTACTACAACCTAACTTACCTCTAGGTGAGGTGTCCACCTTAGTCGCCTCTTACGACATGCCTGGCTGGACAGCAGGGACCCTATTCTTACAATGCTCGCTAGGCAAGCATACCCCGGGGTCCCACGGGGGGTGGATTATAAATAAAGCGCAACAATTTAAAATACACAAGCCAGCGAATCTTTTTCATCTGTTTTATTCCTCCCACTTTAGAGTGATTTTGATACTTGTTATATTCAACAGATACAATATATGCATAGTTTGAGAGTTTGGCCAAGTTCAACACCTGTCTACATTTAGAAAATACATATAGTAATACACACCATAATCAATTCGAGGTCAAAACCTTGAATTCGAAAACCGCAACATTCCCCGTGTCTACGGTACGACGATCGATCTCCCTAAAGGTGCCACTAAGTATAAGTCAGATACGTATATTTGCTATCCAACTCTTCCTGAAGACTAACACATCTGTCACAAGCTGAATGTTTCACTAAAGCCTTCGCGATTGAACTACTGCAACTACCTCTGTCTGGTAGTAACGGTTGTGTTGAACTGGCCATTGCGCTGACTACAGTTGACATTCTAGGCTACATACTGAACCCAGTGTAATAAATCCTACGAACACTTCCCCAGTATATATATATATATATAGGTATCTATAGGGTGACGAATCTCCAGACACTTAATCCTGTGACCAAGTACATACGTGTGCTCGAAGTAGGATAGAAGTTCCGGCATGCTATCATGTTGTGGCACTAACTCTGCAAGCATTTCTAAAGAATCAACAATGTTTTCTTCACGTACATAGACAAGTGCTGGGAGGCATCTGACCATTCCACGGAGCTCGTCGTGTTCGTCATAGTCACTTCTCATACCCAATTCAGTGACTATGTGTAATACCACGTGACTTAAGTGAAAGTAACATCCCCTTACTCTACACGACTGAAACATCTCTCGAAAAGCGGTCATCGCGATTGTTACATCTTATTAGAGTTACCACTCGACTCATTACTCTTACGGTTATAATATTTCAAGTTCACAAAATAGCAGTTCAACGATGTATAAAAATATTCTCACTAACTGAGTACTCAGTAGAGACATAAACCCTCTGACTCCACAGGGCCAGTATTGTGGCTGTAGCAGCTGAGTCCGCAACCAATCAGAAAATTTGTTTTATTAAAAGGTCCTTTCTCTTTAGGTTGGAGCCATTTTGAGTTTTCTTTCCCGATTTGGGGGCATTTTTGAGGATTAAGTGACCGGTCACCACAGGGCGACTGACCAGGCAGATGAAAGTAAAAAAAGGTGAGACTGTTGATCTTCAGTTGTAGTTAAGATGATCAGCAAAGACGTTTGACCTAAAGCTGAAATCACAGAGGTGGGGAGCAAAGACAGTTGATGTTAGCGGTCACAATGGAGAACAAACTGAAACCTTTAATCAATAAATCTCAACTTTGATCTTTTTTATTTCTCACTCCGTATTCTGCTTAAAACTAAGCCTCCACCAGACCGCCAGATGGCTGACGATAGAGTTTTTATAGACTAGACTGTCAGAGGTTTATTGATAAGGTATACAGTCGTTGCCATGGTCATACGTTTAGCCAGCCTTAGATTTGCTGCATTTTGTTGTCTGTAATATATATATATATATAATGATACTTTAAGCGACAGTAAAACATGAAGAAAGATTCGCAAATGTAAATCATCATCATCGTCATTCCCAGTCTACAGTTTTAGCTCAGTGAAGCTAATACTCCTGATATCCCTTTCCTCAGCTGTTGCAGACAACTCACTCTCAATAATGACAGTCACATGGATCAGTAAGTAAAACATCAAGAGAGGCAACACGAATACATAAATAATCGGATGACTGGATAAGAAAATACCAGACAGACACATTACTTGTGGTGTAAAAACAACAACACAGGCTTTAATAACAAACAGGAATGACAGGCTATTTGACACAATGAAAGAACAAAATTCCTGTCTATCTGTTATTCCGTGCTTGTGTGAAGAAGGAAACTCCATTACATGTGGAGAACAAACAATTAAAATGCTTTAAAACTGATTTCAATTTCTTACAAAATGGTCATAAATAGTTTTCAAATGCATTGAAACATGTGTCGTAGATTGTTAACTATTCTGACGCATTGATCGTTGTGATCTATCTTAATATCACAGAAGCGGTTAAGGGGAGGCAAAGTGCTGCAGTTATTTAAGTTTCATCGTAGTTAAGCCCCTTCCGTCATTGACTTACCCTGACGACCTTTACTGAAGATATTTAAACCCAGTGGCCCGCCTGGCTTATAGTGACCGGTGAGACAAAAGTGTTATACGCTGCAAACCTCTGTGTGTGTGTGTGTGTGTGTGTGTGTGTGTGTGTGTGTGTGTGTGTGCTTGTTTGCTTGTGTTCACACAAATAGGCAGACACAAATTTTAAAAAAACGAATATAAAAAAAATAAGAAGACAGAAAAGGGTTGGACTAGGAATGTTGCACTACACCTTTCTGTTCTGAGGATAAGAGAGAAGATGAGATGTTTAGAGGTATCCAAGTATGTAATTACACACAGACAGGAGGAGACCAATGTCTTCTAAATAATATAGCATAATATGCAGAGTTTTATCATAGCGACATATACACAAAACAAAATTTAAAAAATTTATAGCTATGTGTACCTTACGGAGAAATAAAAAATAATTATGCATAACACGTTTCTGAGATTAACAAAACAGATACAGTTTTTTTAACTTGAGATAAATTACACAAGCTCCACCGTATCCTTGTTTACATATTCATTTTCATTACTGGTAAAACAGATCATTTAAAATTTGAGAAAAAAAGCTGCGATGTATAAATACATTTCGATCGTCCACCTATTTCCGTCTCCCCAAGTTTCTTTCAATAAGCTGCTAACAATCTGTCTCAATATGACTGCTGTACGTTTCACCTTTGTTTATTTAATAATAATAATAATAATAATAATAATAATAATAATAATAGAACGGGCGATTCATGTAGCACATAATCACGCTCATAAACGTAAAGCTCTAAGCGACTGAGAGTAAAACACAACATGGACAGCTTATAAACAAAGTTTGATGGTGATTCTAACAAAAGATTAAAAAACTTGCAACATGAGACTTCATCTTACTGAAAGCAGTTTTGTAAAATTGTGGTGTGCACTTTAAACTAACTATCTAAATTGAGTTAAGGCCTAATTAGAAATGTGTTGTGAAACAGATAGAGTGTCGACTGACACAGTGAGGCTACAAGTGAGTTTAACATAGTCCTTGTATCACATCATTTTCAACGAAACAGAACTGCGTGAAGTGTAATTGTTTATTAGAGAGAAGACATATTGTGGAGGAACTCTGACACCTGTGACTGGAGTCTGACTTATTTGAATGTATACGGGATGTAGGAGAGTGTTGGGGGAGTCAGACTGGGACTATAACCCAGTTGTGTGTTTAGACAAGAACTTCAATCACAGATTGTACAGAGTTTTAACATCAGTTTTGTGAGTTTTCTGTTTCCTTTCGTTCACTTGCAGTTGACTACAGGACAGTTTGTAAGTATACAGACAGTTTGTATCGTACGACACTTGCTGACTTTTATGTTTGAAAGCCAGTGTTTATTACAAGGAATACAGATGTCCTCCGATTCCTGCCAGCAGAGTGTGGCTTATTAGAATGAATATAATATACATGGGATGCTGGGAGAGTGCGAATGTACCTATAACAGGGCTGTGTGCTGCAACAACAACTTCAGCCGCTGGCAGTCGCTGCCACTAGACTGCGAGTGAGGGAGAGAGAAAGAGAGTAAGAGAGAATATCGGTGGTGAGCCAAGACATAGAAAAAAGACAAAGTGGACAAACGGAAAGAAATTAAATGAGAAGGAAAAATAAAAGCAGGCGGGACGAAGAAATTAGACTTTAGCTATAATTAATGTCTCGCTCAGCAGGTCACAGGGTCACGTCTCTCTTTTTAGCCCTTCCTCTCTCTCTCTCTCTCTCTCTGGCTCTTTGAATAAATCTCAAGACTTGTTAACGAGTCACGGATGTATATTTCACGTTGTTACTTTAGAGACATAATGAGAATGTATAAGTGGACCTGAATTAAAGTGTTAGGAAAATGGCTGTAGCTGGCTGACTGAAATGATATCAGAAATCACTAATCTCTGTCTCACTCTCAGGCTGCGTGTATGACAGACTATAGACGGGGCGCCCGCTAGTGTGGTGGTTAAACACTTGTTTGTCGCCGCTGCAGTGAGAACCAAATGGCTCTGTGTTCAGATCCCGTCTCCGCTTCTCTGTGTATGTGACTCCTGTCAGCAGGGCTGGTCGTCAGATGTTTTCTACTTTCTACTGCGGCTACTTCCTCATCATTACTGTCCCCTCACCGACTATTGTTATTGTGCTACCTCCCATTATCACCGTCATCTCACAGACTATTATTACTGTGTGTCATTATTTTACTATTATTACTGTCCCCTCACCCACTATTGTTATTGTGTGTTAATTGCCCATTATCATTGTGTTCTTACTCTCCCGAACTAAGTGTGTCATAATGTAGTGAGAACTAGAGAATGTCATAAACACCGAAATAAAGAAGTATGGGAAGTAACTGCTATCTTCTTCAAAATGTAGTTGACACGGATTACCTCCCGTGACTGTGCAAATGTCACAACCACATTGAAGCAGACAATCGATCGATCTCTTTTATTTGCGACTGACAAATAAACAAAAACAATTATTTCAGGGTTACAATCTACACGTTAATTATTATTGATTTTACTAAATACGAGAAACACATTGCTTGTCCTACTACTTCTCTCATCTTACTTCATTCTCACAAGGTAGCAAGCAGTGGATCAACATACAATAGTCCTACTATTCCCCCATAGCAATACAATAAACACACACACACACACACACACAAACACACACACACACACACACACACACACACAAAACAGTGCAACATTTAGATATATACTAACGAGGATCACTGACATCGATATAGCATATAATGTTTTGACAACAGTGAGGATAGTGAATATGTAGATTACTAAAGATTAAAGAATACAACAGGCATATAAATCTTCATTGTCAGTCCCGCTACACTTGTCTAATATTCTTAGTTGTATCGCGGGAGTGTTTGCTTAGGACAAGGTGTACCGCCCTCAGGGCTTTCTACCTGAGTCCTGCCTTCCTTTAGCCGCTCGATCGCCGTGTGAGCGAGGCGAGTGATGCTGTGTTTGTCGAGCTGACAAGTGCACAGGCCTCCTTTGAAGGCGGCAACACCTAGAAAATGTTCAATTAATAATATGACAAAGTGAGCAGAGTGACGAACAGCACAACGAGTAATGGTCTGATCTTGCTGTGGCCATGTGCACATGGTAAAGACCGTGTGCTGTACAGGGAGGGACAAAATTAAAGCACTGCTTCTGTATAAATACAAGGTTACCTGCGCGAACGACCTCGACCTGCACTAAAATAACAAATTAAATTATAAACAAGTACACAGACACACTGTACGTAACATGAAATGTGTTAACGATATAATATCTATTTTGCAACTCACATCTATTAAGTATACTTGCAGTTATGATTACTGACAAGGGATCTCATACTGATTCTAAGAAAGAGATAAACGATTGTACATGAAACAAAGAGTTCGTGCAATATATGACATGTAAAATGAACTAAACGAACATAACACTAGAGTGAAAGGGGAGAGCATTCAGGGTTAAAATGCAAGGATGAAAAACGCTCCGATGTATGAAAAGCATCGTTCATAGACATTGAAAATATTATTCAACACTACTTCCGAGTGCTGAAAGCTACAAAGTACATCCATTACAGTCAGTATCACCTGCTTGTGAATAATGTCATTTGCGCTGAGTAAAATCCTACAGGACTGTGTGTGTGTGTGTGTGTGTGTGTCTGTGTATATGTGTGTGCGTCTGTGTATATGTGTGTATGCGTGTGTGTATATATGTGTGTTTGTATGTGTTTTTGTGTGTGTGTGTGTGTGTGTGTGTGTGTGTTTGTGTGTGGACACATGACTTTCAATAATGAGATTCGAACAGTTTACTCCCCTATGTATCGACAATTTCTTCCTTTCCCAGTGTCGTGTGGTCAAGATGAAGGTTGGTCAGGTGAAGGCTCAGTGTTTGTGTAAAAAGATCACAGGGCTGGCAGTAGACCTCAGGTAGACTGGAGCACCCCGTATGTTTGTGTATGACGAGGGTTTTGGTATGAGCACTGTGTGAAGAGTTGACTTATTCTTGTAATGTACTGTATGCTTGCTAGTATTGACTTGTATCTGGTCATTAGTTCATGTTGTGACATTGTATGCAGCTTGTGTCTGAATATACGGACTTTGTCCATATTTACCTGTTGAAGAACAGATTTCACCTCCAAACTATCAATGGACGGTAACGGCGACCCCATCCTGACGACCCTGTCAAGTTCAGGTGTCATACATCACGTGGCTTTTCATCATGTGACATTGTTACTTCTGATGTACTGTCTCGCTGCTATATTAGGTTAGTATGTCTTACTCGCATAGCGTATTATCCAAAGTGTCGGGGAGTTGGGATGGATACCCTCGGGCTAAATAGTGAAATCAGGGACAAGTGTCTTATTGTGATCGTTATCAAGTATTGTCAGGGCCGAATTCGGGGCAAAACATGGAGGCAAGTTACTCCTATGAAACAGGTGTAAGAACTCCTTAGCTCCAGCACAAAAGAGCAAAGGAACTGGCGGCGTAGTCATGGCAACGAAGCGCATGTAAAAATGAAAAATGGAAATACACGGTATATTCATCGACAGACATCAACGATATAATTCACCTTGTCATCCAAGAAAATGTTTAATTCCAAAAACGAACTCAATTTAACAGCTAACAGGACGATACTACAGTCTTACTCAATTTACATGTGTGTGTGTGTGTGTGTGTGTGTGTGTGTGTGTGTGTGTGTCTGTTTTAGTTCGTATATTGTGGGTATTGTGTGGTGTGAATATCAGGTGTGGGTATATTTATGGTGTTAATATGACAAGTAAGTATTGTGTCATGTAGGTATTGTGTGGGGTGAATAGGACATGTAGATATTGTGTAATGGACTAAAAGAATGTGTCGTACAATGATTCAGTGAACTGTTGGCGGTGGACGTGAGGTGTAGTAGGTGAAAGCGAATGTGACGAAGAATGTAGCGACTATACACATACAACTGTAGTGTTTATTAGTAAATTGGTTTCCACTGTGTGTGAAATACCATAAACTAAAATGCCTGACTAGACAGTACAGTAGTCAAGTCTCTGCTATTATCCTCAGTGTCATTGTACTACAGTTAGTACTGTCATCCAGTACAGGATGCACTGAGTTGAGGGGAGACCAGGCGGTGTTACACTGGCTTGACTTTCATTTCAGTGAATGTAAAGCTCCTCGTGTCACCGTGGGCGGTATACCAGTTGATGCCGTCATGACCCACAGCCCCGTCCACCTTGTATCGGCCGTTGAGGTTAGAGTTGGCACACCCGATGTACCACCAGGCGCCGTGACGGTCAGCGGCACAGCTACCACCAGAGTCCTTGTCGTTGTCTCGGTCATACGTTGAAAAACTCTGGTTGTTGTGATCCGCCATGCTGTCTCCTGTAAACGCACGCGCGCAGACACACACGCACACACACACACACTTTAAGGCATTAGTTATAAAGTTCTAATCAACGAAATAAATATTCTAACTGGTTTAAGTCAGTAAAAAGTCCCCCCAGACAATAGCCTACAGAGGAAAGCAAGAGAAAGAGAGAATGAAAGACAATGAGTGTAGAAGGTACATGTTGTCTGTTGATGTCGCTAATCTCGTGCAATTCATTCTATCAGCTGATGTGTTGATGTCGCTCATCAAATTCTCTTCATTGTATCAACTGATGTGTGTCTGTGTGGTTACCTGTGTGACAGACAATGATGCCAGTAAAACTGAATTTAAACCAACAGATAAGAACATGGGGTTCATAACAGAAGCGTTTTAAAGAACTTTATAACAGTCATAAAAAGCGAAATCTGTATTTGGCGGATTTTAAACTGTTAAAATACAAAAGTATTGTAAGCACTTTCCCAACGGAAGTCGTTTAGTTGCTTAGGTGTTAGTGTCAATGTAAATGTTTAGCTTGGCAGGACTGCCTTGTTGGTGGTTTACAAGACAGTCCCTTGAAGTTAGTTTTGCACGATTGTGATCTCGATTTGTAAAACAACAGTTTGATTGTAAACGCCGACAGCTTGATAAAACTCTCTGTGATTGGTATGGTCACCTTATCATCAAAGACAAGGTAAGGCTGGCCAGTCATCCACCAGGCAAATAAAATTATTGGCACATGACAGCTGACACTTTGTGACTTGTACCTTCATGCAGTCAGAAAGATGGCAAATCACATGACTTCAGACCAAACACACCCTCTCCATCCCAACTATCAGCTGTTGCCCTCGGGCAGGCGCTACAAGATGCCACGTGCGCGGAAAACTACGTACCAGAGGTCCTTCGTGCCAGCAGCCATCACCATCATATAACAGGCACAAGGACCCGTATGTCTACCATGTTACCTTTTAGGAGATTCATGTGCGTATGAGAGAGGGTGTAGGTGTGCGTGTGTGTTGAATGCCGTGTATAGGTATCTTTTCTGCCACTTATATTCGTATGAGTAAGAAAATATAATATATATACGCACACAAATGGATAGAGATATTCTTATATTATGTGTAGTGTGTAGTAAGCATGTTTGTGTCTGCGCGTCATTTGTACAGTTATTCACTTTATTAACACATCATTTCAATAGTTTCTTATTGCACACTTAGTCGGTACCACAACAAACGGTTAAACAGTATTGCTGAGATATTTTAAAACTGGTTTACTAGACACACGTACCAGCGGTACCCGAGTAGCCGGACAGGGTAAGTCTGTAGTTTGTCTCAGGACCACCCACCGTGAATGACGAGTACTCAGCATAGTGTTGTTCTCCATTCACCTCGCTGAGGTCTACACGCAGTCGATGTTGTCTACCACTGGTCAGCGTGTAAAGCTTTGATAAACCTGTAATAATACAGAATGGTTTGGAAATGTCAGTTAGTGATAACAGGTATTAAAGTATCTGCTACACTTAGATTAATCGCTTTCACAAAATATAAAGCTTTTATAAGAGAATATCAAGCATTAGGACAACAAGTTTCTGTTCTTCGTTTTCTTTTGCTGTTGATAATGATGATGAGGCGGATGAGGATGATTTTTACTATTATCACTTCTTATCTCGATGAAAGCACACAGACATTTAAACAAACTACAATATGTGGCCATTTCTTCAAAAATAGAAAACAGAATTCTTGTTGCTTCTTCATAACGCATACGAATTTTTATGTTTTCATTTCAGCAGGAAAAACGAGGAAGACAGCGAGAGGAATAGTAAAGAGAAATGTTACCCAGCCAGAACTCCCCAGTCACATCACCAAAGCCGTTTTCATATTGAGTCCAGTTCCTGTAGAAGTCCACTGAGCCGTCACGACGTCTCTGGAACACCTGACCGTGACACACAAGGTCGTTACCTTGGGAACATGTGAACTCTATCATTTGTTTACACTCACATCGTCACGTGTCTGCTGAACATGTCTCCTTCAGCAGCAGTAAACAATTGGCTTCTTGTGATAAAATTTGTGAAAATGTTAGATGATACAAAATGATTTTGATGTTAAAATTTGAGTATGCTATTATAACCTTCAGTCGTTGTTATCGATGTTTCGGACAAATTATGAGAATAATAAGCACATACAGCCTTAAACCTACCATATACAACCTTTAATACATTCTTCTAAAACACATCTGTCTCAGGATTAAGTACAGTTGCTACGCATTAGTGTATTACATCCTGACAAATCTCATCATACACTTAATGCAGTATTACACTTAAGCACACCTCACACACTGACAAACACAAAGACATACCAGCCAGCCACCATCGCCAGAGTCCATGTCACACCAGACTCTCAGTTCCTCTCTGATTTCTGCCGGTTGAATGGAGTAGACACCTGACTTGCCTCCTGTTGTCTTCCAGCCTCCACATGACTCTTTATCTTCGTTAAAGCCTTAATTGCATTAAAATATTTACTCTTAGCTTAAAACTACAGTTATTAAAGAAAACAGTAAACATTGCCTCTTACATGCAAGTACAATCGTTAAAATTAAATTAAATAGCAGTACAACAGCTGGGTTACATGCTGATATAAAATATACTTTATTTATTAAATTATCGTTTTCAAGTACTTTTCTAAAAACGAATACGACTTTTTTCTAAAACAAGTGATAATTCTTGACAGAAAAAGCTGTATTTGAAATGATGCAATTATAAAAGAGTGGCTGGTCGCCCGGCGGTGAGTTTAGACGAAAGATGCTCACTGACGCCAAAACAATATTACTGCTAACCTACCATAGTCATAAAACATTTAAATATCCTTGAAACTATACAAAACTTAAGGTTTCTTTACTCATCAACAAACAGAAATATAATAAAATTAAGGGAGGGTAAACAAAATATAACAAAACACTTAAAGCTAAACACTCAAGTTAAAAAAGATAACAGACCATACAAAATCCAGTTTCCAAAAGGAAACAAAAACAATGATTACGAAAAACAAAACGAACAGAGGGTCCTTACTGAAGAGTATTCACTGATAAAGTACCTAAAACTAAATGGAAGTCTAGATTAGAGCAACATGAGGAATCTGGCAACCAACAGAGTACACAACCACTCCACATTTGGCAGGTCTCCTACACACCAAGAGCAAGAGACAACAATATGAAAAGAGGGTACCAGCAACAGTGAACATCAACAACAGTAAGCATTAGTAGGAGTAAACAACACAACAGTAAACAGCATCTGTGACGTTACAGAACAGTAACATTCGTCTCACACCTCCCACAGTCAGTCAGTCAGTCAGTCAGTCAGTCAGTCAGTCAGTCAGTCCTTTGCCTGGCACCTGTCGCTGGGGGGATCGCATGGATAGACGCGGCAGCTGACAGGGCCGCCACTCTTGCCTATTGTGGGCGATAGTCAGCAGGTCCTGTACAGGACGACCAGTCCAGTCTTTGATGTTCGTAAGTCAGTTCTTTCTCTGACCACCGCGGCGTCGGCCACCCTCCAAGGTGCCTTGAAGGATAGTCTTCGACAGGGCGTCGTGCCGGGTCACGTGACCAAAGAAGACCAACTTACGTCACATGACTGTTGATAGTAGAGGTTCCTTGTGTCCTACGAGTGTGGCCATCTTGTTTCTTACAAAGTCGTTGGTTTTATGTTCTTTGTATGAGATCCGGAGCAGCCTCCTCAGGCACTTGTTCTCGAATGCCTGGATTCTCCTTTTCGTTTCGGCGAGCAGAGCCCACGTGTCGCATCCGTAGAGCAGGATCGGCACTACCAGGGATTTGTATAGCCTGTACTTGGTAGTGAACCTTATCTTGTGGCTATGCCAGATCCTATCTAGCCTAGCCATTGCTGCTGTTGCTGTTGCGATCCTGATGCGGATATCTGGCGTGGAGCTGCCGTCCTTGGAGAGGGTGGCTCCCAAGTACTTGAAGCTGTTTACCTCTTCGAGCTGTACCCCGTTCATAAAGATCTCTGCCTTGCCATTGTCATTAATCCTATCTTTGCTCTTTTCAGTGCTGGTCTCCATTCCATATGCATTTGAGCTGTCTGTCAGTCTGTTGGTGAGGTCTTGCAATTCCTTGTTTGTACCTGCTAACAGATCTATGTCGTCTGCGAAGCGTAGGTTGCAGATTGGTCTTCCACGGATTGAAATAGAGGTATGATGGTCATGAAGAGCTTTGAGCATAATGTTTTCCAAGAATATATTGAACAGCACGGGGGATAGGGGATAGTCGATCTCCCACAGCCCCTTCCTCTATTCAACCATCACTTCCTCCATTCCCCAGTTTCCCAAAAGATCCCAATCGGTCATAGTGCAGAATTTCCTTATGGTGGAAGCACTTTCTCTTTTAAAATTTACAACAGCTGGATGATGGATCATCCGGTAGTGTAGTGATAAAAGACTATCCAATACGTTGAGAGACCCAGGGTTCAGATCTCCTTTCGGGACAGTCTGTATGTGACAGCTGACCGAAGTTATTTTTTCCCTTCTGGTGCTCCGGTCTCCTTCCCTTTCCCATTTCCCCCATAGTTTGAAACCACCCCAAAGTACTAAATCAACCAATCAGCCAGCTAGGGACAACAAATGTGTTGTGGATCTCATCAACGACACCACACAACGAGGGCGAGACAACTGCTGCTCACGACTCGACAAACTTGCTGTAGAGAGATGGTACCTACACATTTGGTTAAACTTCTTTGATAAAGAACAGGGCATCTACCGTTCTTCTTGCATCCCTACTGTAAGAAACAGACAATCTAACGGTTTACGCCATTTGGGTAAAAGCTCAGTACGAATCATAATACTTACCTGAAACACGACACGCATTCTGGGTTTCATTGAAGAGTGTGCCAGAAGGACAGAGACACCTGCCTGACAAACATTGGCTGTGTGTGTCAGGACAGTCCACGTTGTTGTTACACAGTAAGTTGTACCACTCACGGTATGACGCGAGTTTCGTTAGGCAGGATCTCTGGTAGTGGGTCCAGCCTTTACTCGTCTTAGGATACCACCCTGAGGAAGACTGGCGCGAGGTGACGTCATGGAGCTGACAGAGGCCTCCTGCGGCTGGCACGGGAGGTAGAAAGAGAGACATAACTGAACATGATACAAATATTTTGAACTAAGGAAACTTAAAGTGAATTATCTTAACATTTCTTGAAATGTTGGTCTCTTACAGACATGTTGTCAACAAGACGCACGGTACGTAGTTGTGTTTGTGTAATTATTTGCTTTTATGTTGCTGAGAGCTCTCCTCACAGACACTAGTTCTAGAAATGTTACAAATCGGGCAGTTTTCTTCATTTTTAGTTTGATGCCCCAGTTTGATAGTCCAGAGATTGATTGATCATTTTTATTGATAAACAATTGGGTTACTGTCAAGGGGTTAGGGTCATTAACATTATTATAAGAAATACAACAGGTTATCTCAATATATAAATACAATGGTCTAAATACACAGCAAACAACATTCTCGTATGACAATCTACTATTTCTTTACATACATTTCTTGCTTAATAACAGTATCACGCAGTTTAAAAACTCTGAATAGAAAACGTGAAATCTGCCTAATGGCTCCATCAGAGTTGTTTATCATGACTCGTGACATTGTGTGGGTCTGTATGGTCCACACCCTGCAGTGCTTTGACTTGTTTTCTGATTTGGGAATACGCTTTACAGAAAAAAAGCACATGAGCTTCGTCCTCTATTTCTACTCTACACAGGGGACACGCAACGTCTATTGGGGCCACATCGCTTCTGTATCGTAACTTATGTGTTTTTATATCAGATATTCTAAATCTAAAGTAGATATAAGCTACTTTAAAACATTTCTGTTGGTAGAGGTCAATGTATCGTTCAGTCTTGAGGTAGCTTTTAATAATAATAATAATGAAGATTTGTATAGCACATATTCACACTCATAGAGAGCATGCTCTTAGCGCTTAAAACGAGGAAAAGACATGGACTAAGTAGATACAGAACACAGGGGACGAAAGAAAACGACAGTACTGACGACGAAACAAATAACAAAAGGCATCAAGTAACAGGAACAGAGAAAATAGTGATGGGTAGAGTAGCAAGAGGAAAGGGGGAGGGGTAAGGACTAGCATTGTGTGGACTGTGTTAGGAGAAATGCTCAAGGAAGAGGTGTGTTTTCAGTGCACATTTGAAAGATTCAATTGTAGGAAGATGGCGGATATGGAAAGGAAGAGAGTTCCATTGTTTTGCAGCACAGTAGCCAAAAGTCCTGTGACCATGTGTTGTTGTTCTGGTGACAGGAACAGTTAGGATACGGTCGTCAGAGGAAGAACGGAGTTGTCTGGCCGGAGAGTAAGGGATGAGAAGTTCAGAGAAATAGTCAGGACAGGAGCCAGCAAAGAAATTAAAACACAGCACAGACAGTTTGTACTGGATGCGAGAACGGATGGGTAGCCAGTGTAGGAAACGAAGAAGAGGAGTGACATGGTCCCTTTTCCTTGCTCTAAGCACCAGAAGCGCAGCGGAGTTCTGTACTCTCTGGAGTCTCTGAATGAGGTAGTCAGGGCAGCCTGCCAGCAAGGAGTTGCAGTAGTCAAGCCGAGAAAGAACAAACGCACAGACAAGAGTGTTGGTAGCGCGTGTAGAGAGAAAATGACAGATGGCACTGATCTTACGGAGCTCATAGTAGGCAGACCGACAGACAGCTGCTACATGTCTATCGAGTGTCATGTCGTCAGTGACAATGAATCCCAGATTCCTAACGGATGACGTGAAGGTGATGTTGCTGTCGCCCACCTTGATGTGATTGGGCAGACTGACGAGTGAAGGTTGATGTCTTCTTCTATGGCACAAGAGGGCTTCCGTTTTATCATCGTTTAGTTTGAGATTGTTTTTTACCATCCAGCTTTTGACATCACTGATACAATCTTCTAGAGAGCTGATAGCAGAGTGAGACTCAGCCAGTGGAATAGAACAGTAAAGCTGCGTGTCATCTGCATAGGATTGATGAGAAACCTGGATGGACCGGATGCATGATGAAAGTGGTTTAGTGTACAGGATGAACAGAACTGGGCCAAGTACTGAGCCTTGGGGAACACCACAGAGAAGTGAAGCAGGGCGAAATGTCGGACCGTCAACTAACATAGTCTGGGTCCTATCAGTGAGATAGGAGTTGAACCATGAGAGAGCAGGTCCAGAAATCCCGTAGAGGGTGTGGAGTCTGTGAAGAAGCAGAGAGTGGTTTGTGTCAAATGCAGCAGACAGGTCTAGTAGGGTTAATGGAGAGACATCACCACTGTCAAGAGAAGATAATATGTCTGTTGTTACTTTAATAAGAGTGGTCTCAGTGCTGTGGAAAAGTCTATATGCCGACTGAGCTTGTGGGATAAGATGGTGCTCTTGTAAGTAGGCCCAGAGCTGTGTCAAAACTATTTTCTCTATGATCTTAGAGAGAAAAGACAAGTTAGAGACTGGGCGGTAGTTGTTTGGCACATTGACATCAAGCGTGGATTTCTTAAGAAGTGGCCTCACCACCGCATTTTTTGAACAGAGATGGGAAAACACCTGACAACAGACTGACATTTACAATATTTGTGATGGCAGGAAGTAGAGTCTCTAACTCGCAAGTTGTTGGTTTGACTTTTAGGATGACCGCTTTCACATCGGTCTCAGAGACTGGTAGGAACTTGGTCATGGAGCATCCTGGGAGGACATCACAGGAGATGCTGTCAAGCGCCGACGCCGAGTCTAATGATGATCGAATGTCCGATATCTTGCTGGTGAAATAATCACTAAAAACTTGCGGCAGCAGTGAAGCAGGGTAGGCAGTGGGCAGTGGTGTTGCTGTACGAGATCCAGTCATTTTATTGCGAACGGCAAAAAGCTTTTTTGGAGGAGGTGCAATTAATTATTTGGCCCTGAAGAAATGATGTTTTAGCCTCATAAATGCATTTTGCAACGCTTCGCTTTGCAGCATTGTAAATTTCTTTGTGGATGGCGAGTCCAGTCTTCCGCCAAACACGTTCAGCTCGCCGGTGTGTGCGTTTCAGGTCACGGAGTTCGACGCGGATCTGTGAATACCAAGGCGCACATTTAGACTGGCGCATCAGACGTCGAGACACTGGGTCACGTGGTCATCAACTACTCTACGCAAAACACAGTCAAGTTGCTCGGCAGAGGGTTATTGGAGGAGCGCCATCTGCAGCTGTACTTTGAATGCTAGTCTATCCACATTTTGTAATGACCGAGTGGGTCTGAAAACTGGCGCCGATGATGGGCATTTGCGATCCAGTTCGATTAGAACAGAGTAGTGGTCAGATGAGAGATCATGGGAAACATCAACTGACTGGACTAAGTGGTCATCAGGTCGATGTATGACCCAGTCCAAGATGTGATCTCTTTTATGAGTTGGATGCGACACGGACTGGACGAGACGAAAGGTGTGCAACATTTCAGACATTTTGACAGTGTCAGGGTGAGAAATGTTGTCGAAGTGGACATTCACATCTCCGAGGAGTACTGTGGGTCCAATTAGTGCATTGCTATAATCCAAGAGATCATGGAATTCTGAGAAAAATGTAGAGGCTGTAAGTTTGTTCCTGGGGCTAGGAGGAGGTCTGTAGATGCAGAGCAGGTGCATCGAGCAATGAGGAGCCGAAGAGGAGACTTGTACAAATTCAAAAGACGTGTGAGGGAACGATACGGCAGTAGTAAAAGACAGGTACTTGGCAAGTGATGATCTGTAGATTATAGCAATACCACCACCACGTGTAGGGCGGGGGAAAGATTTCAGGCAGTAGCCCACTGGAGTAAGATCGACACACATACATTTTTTATACGATGCATTCAATTCTAGGGGTGAACTTTTCTCCAGATCAGAGTGCCAGTTCTGGGTAAAACAGTCTTTCAGTCTTTGTCGGATGTTGCGTATAAATATATTAACACTGCCTACACCCTGTTGTAACCACACAAGTCCAAAGCCATTTACACACAACAATTCTTTTACGTTGTGTGCCCAGTTGCATTTTCCTAATTCTTGAATGTGTAACAACATATTATAGCTTTTTCGTGCAAATCTATCATCTTGCATATTAACAAGCCTAAGCCAATATTTGATACACCTTACTTTAGATAGTATATACATTGGGAATCTACCCAGATCACCATAAATTATTTCATTTGGCGTGTTCAGCCCCACACCTAGAAATCTTTTGCAAGCAAATAACTTTTTCTAGCACCTCAAAGACCTGATAGCCCCACATTTTCGAACCATACAACAAAAAAGGGGCAATCTGCATATCATATATTAAAAAAAACTCTCTAGGAGTAATTTCACCTACTTTCCACAACCTTTGCAAGAGCTGGCAAGTCCTTATCTTTGCTTTAGTTACAAAGTCAGTTACTGCACTAGTAAGGGAAAGTTTCGTGGTAAAGTAAAAACACAAATATTTAGAAGAATTGACGACCTCTAGTTTGTGTTTACCGTAGTGCCAAGATTCCTTAGCATCCAGAAAGCCACCCTTCCTGAATACCATAACTTTTGTTTTCTGCAGGTTAACTAACATATCAAAGTTATCTGCATATTGTTATAGTATATTAATTTGCTTTCGAAGAGCACTACTTGAATATGACATTAATGCAACGTCATCAGCAAATAATAATATTAAAATTTGTACCATATCCGGGCAAGCTGTATACCATGTGCACCATTATTACATATTTCTACAGCAAGTTCATTAATGAAGAAGGAGAACAATATGGGTGAAAGGGTACACCCTTGTCAGACTCCAACCGGACAGTCAATTCAGTCCGTAAGAGTATCTCCACATCTTATGCAAGACTTAACATTTCTGTACATGCTTTGTAACATCATCAACATTTTACAACTAACTCCTGTAGTTCGGAGAAGGTTCCACAGAGCATTTCGATTGATAGTATCAAAAGCTATTTTAAAGTCAACAAAACAAAAGTACTGATAATACAAGATTGGAATGTAATTTTACAGTTCACATTGTAATTCTAAATATCAGATAATTGTTACAAGATAACCATCATCCAAGCTGTTTTATATTTATGTCTATATTTATAGATCGTTTGATTTGAGCACGGATGTGTATAGGTGGACTGCTGTCTTTCTGCCAAGACCAACGCTGAGCCTCTTGCGAAGTTTTCTGCTGTTAGTCTCGCGGAGCTTAAACCATGAATGTGAATAAACCAAGTCCGTGATTTGAGTAAAAGAGGTTTTTTTTAAAGTCAGGTTATTTGTTTTTTTCTTCAGATAAAGCACTTTTCATAAAATTTTTATGTAATGCAAGAATGACCAAAAAACAATAAACAATAGAATAAGTTCTTAGGTGGCTAAAGTACATTTGGTCAGTTAAAAAGTAGCCCATTTTGTAGAGTATTATTAACTGTGAAAGTATTAATTGTTATTAGTATTGGTTTGCATACTTTTATGTTAGAGCACCTGTAGTTGTATTTCAGTCCACTGCTTTTTTACCAACGGAAAAGCGCTGTTCTTTTGTCTCTTACTCTCATTTAGTCAAAAGTGTAAGCCTAAATAGTTAAGTAAGAAAATAATGAAGTTGTTCTAGGCTAATCTCTGTATGTGACTATTGATTGTGGGGCTGACAATCAGAGATGTTAGTTAGGTTGTTAAAGATTACGTTGACACCTTTTTTACGTACTTTGCGTGGTCTTCATTTATAAAGAGTGTTATAAGTAGCGCGCGCACGCACAAACACAGGGCAAGACATGAAGCAACTCTAAACCTGTAGCAGTTCTCATTTAAACAGAAACCTTCAGTCTCTACGATCACTTTCCTATGTCTTTGTTGTAAGGATGTTTTATACAAACCTCTGAAATCAAAGGTGATGCAATGATTTGTACTCAGACACAGGTTCTTGCACGCGTCCAAACAGAGTCCCTCCCGGACCTCAAGATTGTGTCCCTTGATACCGCTGTCTGGATACTCCATGAAGGTGTTGTCCAGGTCAGACGTGCTGCATGCTAATATAAATAACAACGAGCAACAAATATTTACATAATATATTTTGTTAAAAATAATAGTTCTTCAGTTTGGTGTTTTTAAAACAACACAGAATATCCTAAGGGTGTCTTTTGTTGCCCACGTACTTTTTTCTTTTTGACTAATTGTGGCTATATTGTTTTCCTTAAGAAGAAAGTCAACCAAAATTCTTCCGTCCCTAACTTTTACAAGCATAAAAAAAGTTTATTTTCTTGGTGTCAACCACATCACACGGTACCATTTTCCACTCACTGTCAGAGCACATATAGTAAGTTGGTGAGAAGAAAAATCCCGGTTGACAGAGACACTTGTCCATGTAGCACAATGTGTTTGTCTGACCACAGTCCTCGTCTGTCACACAGTTTGTGTTGGTCCAGTATTTTGGCTTGCATAAGTTGCCATGGAATCCAGAATTTTCACTGTTGAAAATTATTATTATTTGAATGTTATCAATTAATATTATTCATTTTGTTTTTTTATCATTTTAGAAAATAAACCTAGGACCTCCAAACGATTGATTATTGTGAAACATACACCATATTATTACACCATTAAGTTTTTAAATCATGTACTTTTTGAGCTAGATCTTATTTTTACTATAATTTTTATTCGGCCTAACTAGGTGACTATGTTCTGTGATATGTATATATTTTGTATGGCATATATGCCTCACTTTTTTATATGTTTATAACATAGTAAGCATTCTATAACAGCTCAAAGAGCCCAGTGATGTTGAATAACCAAATAGGAGCAAAGTTGTATAGGACAGAATATGTGTTGAAGGTGATCGGCATCAGCTGCAATGTTTAACATTTTCTTGTCTGAAACCCTCCAAGGTCATCACACTTCCATTTCATTG
>SMMW01000089.1:40000-120000 GCA_004794655.1 Marisa cornuarietis | reverse complement strand
GCACGTGTGTAGTTTGACCCGTCAACGCTTTTCGGCTGATAGAGTGAAGGAGGTTGTTGTGTTGAGGAATACACATTACAAAAGATCCATTAATTTTACATTATGTTGTGTGCTGGTTACTCTTACATCTCATTATACCGTAGACAAACAATTTGACTAAGTTCTCTCTTATTCTTATTTCCCGCCCTGACAGAATAACCGATACAAGCATGAATGAGCGCAACGAACATGCCACCTGCACGTGAAGATAAAAATAAACGATGTTCAGATGTTCACTGAGAGCTACTGACTGACGAGATGTCTGTGAACATTACAAGTGACATTTACCCATGCGGCTGTTTGTGTGTACATAATGTTATGTGCGTGTGATTTAGTTAGGGGCCAGTAGTTTATGTGAGGAGCGTTACCCCCAACAACAGTAACCACAATGCTAGTCCATCTTCAACCCCACCCCTACCCACCTTTTCTACTCGTCTTCCTCTGCACAATCACAATGCCCTCAGTTCTTGTTACCCGACGTTTCTATATTTTGTCTTTTATTAGTCATCAGTACTGTTGTTCATCCTTCCGTCCTTCCTATGTTGTCTCCTTCTTGTCTTAAGCGCTAAGAGTGCTCGCTACAGAAATCACCTGTTGATTATTGTTGTTATTTATCTTCCCCGCTAAATGGTTGGCAGTAGTTTGAAAACATTTTAACAAACATTATTATCATCATCAGCAGCAGTAGCAGCAGCTAATTTATAAAGCACGTTTCTCCTGCATCATCACGACATTCATAATTGAAAACTGTGAGCTACAAACCTCTAAAGTCAAAGGTAAGACAACTTCTCGTGCTGACACACAGGTTCTTGCATTCTTGTAAACTCAGATTATCCTGTATCCTGATGTAATGTGGTCTCAGACCGCTTTCAGGGTATTCTATAAAGGTGCTGTCAAGGTCCGGCGGGCTGCATGCTGAAAAACATCATTCTAATCAGTGTCTAATGACAAGAACAGTTAACATTACAGCAAAAATAATTTATATTCCCACCATCATAGCGTTCTTTGCTTGTTTGTTTTTTATGTTTTTCTTTCGTTGTTTTACCTTTATTTTTTATCACTGTGAGATTTGTAAACGTTTCCATATTCTTACCAACAGAAAAACAACGCAACGACTCGTAAAAATTTTAAATCGTTATATGGTGCCTATATATATATATATATATATGTGTGTGCGTGTGTGTGTGTGTGTGAGTGTGTGTGTGTGTGTGTGTGTCTATCATAAGACTATTCTCTTGATACTCACCAGCAGAGCACGTGTAGTCAAGTATTGAGAAGTAGAAGCCTGGACGACACAGACATCTGTCCATGAAACACACCGCATTCTCCTGTCGACAATCGTCGTCGATGACACAAGATGCATGGTACCAGTCATTTAGAATGGAGGACAGAACAATGTCTCTCGTCTGTCCACTTGTAACAAAGTGTTTTGACGATTGTGAGAGGAAATACACTACGGCACCTGTTTCTTGTTTCAGGGACAGAGGCAAGTCTGTGAGGCGCGTGCACTGACTGATGTCCCCAGAAGTGTCACTCAGTGTGAAGCCAACACAGGAATAATCTTGTAGACAAGAGGTCACGCAGTCACGTGCCGAGGTCACGGTCAGGGCATGAGGAGACTCAGACTTGAGGTCAACAACAGTCGTAGTGTTTTCTAGCTTCAGTACAGTTTTTAGTTTGTTAACCAATATAGTCGTCTGCCACTGAGGGTCGCTCACGGTGCTGTGGATGTTGTCAAAACTAAACACTCGACAGTCATTGTGTCCTATGTCATTACTGTCACACCCAGAACAAACAGTGACAGCCACGCAGTCCGGAAGTTGATGACAGTCCTCCACACAGTGGTCAGCAGAAGCAACGGGTCTGTATTCCGAGTGACCGATCAGCTTTGTGTGAGTCAGTGGCAGCCCCGGCATGAGAGTTTCACAGTCACCTACCAGTTCTTTCTTCTTAAGATACTTGCAGTATTTACTTTTGGTAGCGAGGATCATGTTCTTGATCCCCACGTGATCAATGGCATAGCGCTCAAGACCACTACCCTCACCCATGAAAGGTTTGGAGAAGAGGACCTCCAGTGAGTTGAGTTCATAGCTGATGGTGACTGGGTGGGTCTCCGCTGCTGTCAGCCACCTCAGACTGTCCCCGTCAGAAGGAGGAGGAACCCCGACAGCGATCGTGATTGTCTCCACTTGATTTCGAAACTCTTGTGCTGCTATCTTGTGATCAGTTGTCAGGGTCTCGTGTTGTCCAAGTAGCGCAGCAGACGAGTAGCTGGCAGCCGTTGTCACGTGACTCTCTGTGTGTTGCCGGTAAACGTGGTCTTCCATCTTGTGCACGAGTGTGAAGGAGGCCCCAGAGCGGCCCCGTGACACAAAGTGGGTGCCGTAGGTGTCGATAAACTCTAGGTAGGCGTCCTCGTCATCAGTGTTATTCAGCCTCACGACCCACTCCACAAACATCGGATGAAGAGGCAGCGGTTTCTGCAGCAAATGTGTCATGTGATACAAACTGCAGGTCGCTCTTGACACAACCAGGACATGTTTTTTCAGGTCCTCTGAGAATTGCCTGAAGTCTTGGCTGGCCGAGAAGGGAGGCCCCCAGCCTCCATCAGCACCGAGTCTGGCGGCGAGAGCCAGCAGCTTGGTCAGGTCGTACGGCGTCTCCACAGTCTTCGACGTGAACGACGTGACACATGACACATCTGGTGACAACACCAGGGCTTGACAGCCTGGGGTCACGTGACCATCGCTGTAGTCGGCAGAAAAGATGGGGAGGGTGAAGCCGGGGTCACGACCTGACACCAGAGGGCATCCCTTCAAGCTGTTGTAGCCGTAAAGAAGAAAATCGGCAAACAAGCCACCTTGCTTCTTGTGATGACACGAACCTTCTGGAAACAACTTGCCAGCGTGTGGTTCTTGTCCTTTAAGGAACAGAATAGAGAGGTCAGAGTGAGTTTAGGATGTCAGTATTGCTTTCTGAAACTGACTATAAATGTTGTCTTCTCGATGAAACTTTCTCTCAGTCTGGTTATTCGAGCGCATGAGTATAGAAGACAAAGTGGGTTTACAGCAGAGCAATGAGGTGATCACAATCTATTATGGGAAAAGAGGATCAAACAGGGAACCGAGCCACGCAACAATGATAAAGATAATAATGAGATTTTGAGTATCAGGCAAGTCTCTAAACCATAATTTACGGCCGTAGATATAGGATATCGAGGTGATAACACTAATAGCGGACACAAGAGTGGCCGAGCATCATTACCCGTCAAGAGGATTATTTTAAACATTGCTGGTGAGGATGTAACAAATACTGACACTACCCCAGCAACACGCATAATATGAGAACAACACGAATTGTATGGTGGTATTATCATCACCTACCGACTCTGGTGAAGAGCTGTGGCTGCTGTCTGTCATCATCTAGTTTTTCAGTTCGATCCTTGTTGTCAAAGACATCAGCGGAGCTGATAAAAACAAACAACTGATCACGTGACTAACCTCCAGGAAGAACAATATCACAGGTAGAAGTTTACTTTGGAATGACTGCAGCGAACTATCACACACACACACACACACACACACACACACACACACACACACACACACTCTTATATACACACACTTACACACACACACACACACACACACTCAGTTCTGTGTTAGTTGATCAGTATCGTGTGTAATTTTGTCAGTTGTCTCACACAGTTGTTGACTTTGTACCAAGGCCTGCGACAGGAAACATACCTGTGTTCACTTTGTGCCAAACTCTGTGACCACTGAACACTTTGCTGCAAAGCCTGTGACCTCAGAGCCAGACTAAAGGTCAAGATCACCATCACAACCTGTAAAGATGATATGTGTATACTAAAGCTATAATAAGACTCCTACATGTATCAATAGTATAACTAAAACATAGTATAAAAATTTTACAAATTCTTACCTTTAACAACAGGCTGCCCATGACGACAACAGTCACCTGACAGTTTAAAACAGTCACCAATAACCAATAATGACCACTGGAAACAAACAGCAAATGAAGCAAGAATGAAACTTCTCTCTCTCTCTCTGTAAGAAAATGTGTCGCTTATATACTCTCTCAGGGCTGCCAGTAATTAGAACAGTAGACCACTTGTCGACAAACCACCAACGAGCTAGCACATGATTTGTATGGCAACACATGCATATCAATTTTTTTCTGATTTTCATTGATTTTAACGTGCATATAAACGTCAAACATCAAGGCACTATCTCACTATGATATAAACTCTATAGTTTATAAACAACACTTAACCAGTCCTTTTAAACAAGTAATTGTGGACAAAGGGGAGAGGCTCACCGGTTAAGAATATCCCGGCGTGAACTTCTCAGATAATTGAGCTTGGATATAGACCTTCATTCGCTGACACAAGATATTTGGTTAGACAGACATAGAGTGGAGACACAGACAAGACAGACTTAGACTGGACAGTCACAGGTCGGTCAACATATCTTAAGGAAACATTTAGTAGATAACCGAGTGTTTTGTAGAGTTAGTATTTCACTCTACGATGCCACCTCAAAGGGACGCAAGCAGACGATTTACAACTTGTTCTGCTTCATGTGAAAGTCACTGACTGCATCCTACAAACACCACTGTGTGGACAGCACTAAACACACATCATAGTCTGTCAGAGACTGTCCAGGTGTGAACATCAAAGTAACAACCCTAGCAGCACAGAATGCCAAAAATACATGGGTCCCCTGGTGTAGAACATGGGTCCCACATACTTTCTATGGACTCATGTGTTTTTGACATTCTAAGCTGCTAGTGAAGTTCACCTGTCTGACTTGTTAGGTTCTCGTATCACATTTATGTTGCATTAGGACGCCATACACATCTTAGACTTCTAATAAGAAATTTCTTGTCTAGAATCTCAACAGCACATACTAAGAGTTTCCGGAACTGTGAGTAGGCCAGCATTATAGGGGGCGCTGTTACATGAATCATTACTTTGTTAAGCACAACTGACGTCACAGTGGCCCTTAACTTCAGGAACACGAGGGCCTTAATTAACATCCTGTATACGAGGGTCTGTAAGAGGAACAAAGGGAGGCCCACAGAAAGGTGGAGGCGAACCCTGTAAAAGGACCTTAAGAGCAGAGGTCTATGACTGGAGACAGCCCCCAGAACAGCAGCAGACAGAACCAGATGGAGGTCCCTTGTTGTTGCCTCACGTGCCAGACGACACAGAGAGGACTGATTGACTGATTGATACGAGGGTCTGACTTCCGCAGCTTCCTGTGGCCGACCTTGACTCTGCATGTTGTGGAGAGTTGACTTCACACAGAAACTCGAGTGGGCGGCATGTGAAGGGGAGACTTGAGTAGAGAAACTCACTCACAAAGTTACTCACTTACAGTTAACAACGTGAGCCATCGCGCTCTCACAAAGAAACAAACATAGATAGACGCTCCTTCTTCTTGTCTGTCTGTCTGTCAAAGTGTATGTGCTTCTGTCTCCCCTACTCTTCTTTCTTTCAGTGTGTGTGTGTGTGTGTCTGTGTGTGTGTGTGTGTGTGGTCTTGTCGCTGAATATCCTTGATGCACAGTTACTTGTACTTAGTGTGTCGACAGTTGATGTGTATTATGATTTGTCACATGTTACACATATTTCTTCCTTGTTTCTCGTTGTGTAGATATTGCAAGATATATTATACTTATTAGTATTTATGTCTGTACTTATATCTGTACTAATGTCGGTACTGTTATCTGTACTAATGTCTGTACTTCTAGCACTTTACTCCAAACAGCGACACTCTCAGTCAGTGTGTGGGGGGGGGTGAGAGCTGCCCTCAGGTCCCCAGCCTCTTTCTTCGGCGTCATTTCCTCCCAGTCCGTCACTGAGGTCAAGGGGCTGAGTGGTTCTGGATGTCGAGAGAAAACAGAGAGTTGGTTAATTGTCCCACTTCATCTTTCTTCAGATCCATTGTGACGCAGAAAAGCCACAGTCACATAATACACACGTAAATACATCGTCGTCACACACACACACACACACACACACACACACACACACACACGTGTAGATGTCGTCAAGAGGTAGGGCCGTTGGTACCCTGTCTGTTCCCTACAGGTGGTGTGTATGTAGAAGGTTGGGTCGCTCGTCCACACATCCAGCGCCGCTTGGTGTTGCAACGATTGTTCCCGATTGCAAGCGTCTGTGGTTTGGGGTATTTGAGTGTATAGAAGATTATATATATATACATATTGTTTGTTTCTTGGACATTAGTCTCCAGTGGCTGTTTTTCTGAGAGTATAGTGCCTGAAGAGGAACATGAGACTTCAGTGACTACCATTAACACTAAACACAAACATTATCAAGAGTGAATAGTAAAAAGTGACTATGTGTCAGATTTTACACAATTAAGTACTTTCTTTTGGAGTACTTCTTAGTTAGTGTCGGTTAATTAATTAGTCATCAGAGTAAGCAGTGTGTACACTCTGAGATGATAGTAGTAAGGATTGATTGCCGTAGATGTCATGACATGTTTATTGTGAAGAAAAGAACGTGCAAAATGTTCAGACGGTTAGGTGACCGCGAGTGTCGGTGACAAGACTACGCCACCCGCTGTGTTGTCTGCCTCGTCATGCGCCAAGTCTGGGGTGGAAGTGTGTGCAGGGTGGAGGGATGAATGCACTGTCAACGGTACATGCTGTCTAAACAAGCGCTCCTGCTACAATATATACTCACACGCACGCACACGCATATACACAGACCATGTAAGACTAATGTTAAATAATGTCACGATAACACTGCCACCGATTGTAGTGCTGACGACACTTAGAAACTGGAGTGGGGGGGCATGGAAGTGAGAACTTGTAAACATGAGCTCACATAGAGAGTCTCTGAGTGACATCTGACACGACAGGCGATAAGGTCTTCACACACATCTGTACACAGACAGCCCTCACTCTCGTGTGTTCTTTCTCCTTTCTTACCCTCTGTCTTTCCAAAGCTATCTCTTTCCTCTCCTTTTTCTCTTTTTTCTTTCTATCGCTAAACATAAATTTATGTCTTTGCACTTGTCGTCGTTGTGTGCGCGCGTTTTCGTGCGTAGTGTATCACACACACACACACACACACACACACACACACACACACACACACAGAAAAAAACGGGAAAAAGGATTTTTTTTCATTTTTTATTTGTCGGAGCCTGACGAAGGTGTAATAAATACTAAATAATTAAGACAATGTTAAAAGAAGTACATACACCCGTTGGTATTAACTGATGAACAGTTAGACGGGTGTCACGGTACCTTCTGTCGTGGATGTTGGGTGGCGGGTAAGAACAACTCGTAGACACAGTGGCTGACAATGTTGGCCACTCAGGTCTGTCTTGAGTGGTGGTGACCAGGTCCTGCACGGTACGACCAGTCCACTCACTGATGTTCACCACTCAGTTCTTCCTCTGTTCACACGGACGTCCGCCTCCTTTCTCCGGTTAGAGGTTAACAGGAAAAGGATTCCAAAACCGCATCAAAGTACTGATGTCAGTTATTATTCACACACACACACACACACACTTACACATGTGCGCACTGGATTGTATTAAGGCCACACAATGTGCAGACAGGTGACATACACCACACACTGACCACACGGCTCTTTCGTTCAACAAAACACAAAGATCTGTCTGTGGGTTCCTACTGTCCTATAATTAAGGGGAGTTCTACTAATATGTATGGGGGTGGTTGCCCACTTCAAAATTTCCATTTTCACAGAATTTCAAACAATTTCCCATCAAATATATATCGCAACGAATTAGGGTCTACAGATACCCTTTTAAGAACATACGAGATTCTAACAGGCATGAATCAATACACATCAGTAATCGAGCAAAAATCAATGCATGACAACCATCGAGCATGAATCAATAAACGGCAATACTCAAACATGAATCAATATAACATCACTATAACCGAACGTCCAATTATTCTTGTTTAACAAACAGCTCCTCAGTCCTTTCTTCAATGTTCCAATCAATCAGTTCTCCAACAGGGATTTAGAATGGGACAAATAAAAAGTCCCGAAACGATTGTCTTATTTCAACTAGAAAATGACAAACTCACTTACTGTTCTAAGTCCGATTCGGATTCATACACGCACTGGCATACACACTCCTATAAATTATCTCCCTTGATACCTTTCGTTCGACTAGTTGTCGGCGCTTCTCATGGATCACCGATTATCAACTTCTCCTTTCTCTTTTGAGGTGGCGAAATCGGCCTGAAGACAATACTACCTCGATGTCATGCACACAGCTCTTTGAAGATAACAGACTCCTTTGGTCATAGGGCAAACAGCTCACCAACGACAATATACTCCGGGGTCGTACTTTCACACAGTACGTGGGAGACAATATACTCCTTGCTCCACGATGTCTTCTTTACAGACTTCTTGACCTCCAACTAATTCCTGGTATACTCCAAAACTCCAAAACTCCTCGCTTTTCTCTCCCCCCCCAAGTAATTCCTGAAAATACTTGTGGCTCCATGAATACTCACACCAACTGCACTACCACATTATATTATATCTTCACACTATCATACTTCTTTCTAAGAACCATCAAATATCATACGCGCTCGTCATTCTCTCCAGGCCTATTACAAACACCGATCAATAAAGAAAATGACTATTATCAAGATCCATCAATAATAAAAAACAGTCCATACCTTGACTAAGCAAGGAATTAGACTTTCTCCCCTGTCTCTTTCACACACAATGTACTCCTATGTCAGTCCACTAGGACGTGTGGTCGGGGAATGAATAAATCAGTTCGCCTGACTTACAGGTGCTACCTTTACTACTTTACTCAGGCGCACGCTCTCTCCTGAACCCTACTCACATTCCTGCTTTTCTCGTACTTTTAGTAAAGGGGGACTTGCCCTACGACTCAGTACATAAAGGGAACTAACTCCAATTCTGAAATAGCTTACTGTCACGGATCGATCCGTGACAGATTGCATTTTGCCCGTTAGTTATACCCCAAAACTCTGTTCACCAGTACATTGACGAAGACAATGACGTGTACATTGACAAGCGAAGTGACTAGTACAGTGACTAGTACAGTGACAAAGACTGCGACAGGTACAGCGACAAGTAAGTGACTAGTACAGTGTTAGTACAGTGACAAGTACAGTCGCTAGTATACTGCTAGTACAGTGACCTTTACAGCGACGAGTGCAGTGACCAGTACATCGACTAGTACAGTGACAAGTACAGTCGCTAGTATAGTGCTAGTACAGTGACCAGTAAAGCGACTAGTACAGGGACCAGTAAAGCGACTAGTACAGTGACCAATACAGCGGCTTGTACAGTGACTAGTACAGCGGCTTGTACAACGGCTTGTACAGTGACTAGTACAGTGACTAGTACTGTGATCAGTACAGCGGATTGTATAGTGACTAGTACCGTGACCACTACAGTAACTAATACAGTGACTACTGCTGTGATCAATACAGCGGCTTGTATAGTTACGAGTACCGTGACCACTACAGCTACCAGTACAGTGACCAGTACAGTGACTAGTACAGTGACCAGTACAGTGACTAGTAGTGACCAATACAGTGCTAATACAGTGACAAATGGCAGCAGCGTGTACAGCAAGAAGTGAAGTGACGAGAACAGTGACATGCATATCAACAATAGTTACACTGGGATCACTGTAGTGACCAGTACTCTAAATAGTAGCGAATGTCAGATGGAGTGACATGTTACGAGACTGAATCGTGGAACATCAACTAGTTCGCTGGTTTACTGCCATGATGTCTGGTGTTTGGACACCAGGAAGTTCTTTCACTGCCTTGTCTCGTGTTATGAGCTTATGTACTTTTTTATTGATGGTTTATTTGTTATGAAACATTTTATGTAGAGTTACATGACAAGATGTCCTTGTGTCGCTGAGCAAAGTGGTCTTCACAGTCCACTGACTGCTGTGTAGGCGCCGTGAAGTTAGCCTTACACACGAGAATGAAGCTGATCCATTGTCTTCTCAACGATGAATCCCTTGGGACCATAGGCACACGTAGTCCGTTGCTGTGTTTTCCTGTGCATCGAGCAACAAGACAATAGTAGTGAGAAAAAGAGGGAGGGAGAGACGTTCACGGATAGTAAGTGAGCAGAGAGACAAAGAGAGAGACAGAGAGAGAGAGAGACAAACTTTATTGTTTAGGCCATCGGCCCATAACAAGAGGGTGACATGATGACTTTGCACATTTCTAATGCATTACGCAAAATATACTGCAACATATGTAATATATAGAGCATACAGTTATATAATGTAATATATTGTTGCCTCTCAGGCAGATCTATGTGGGTGCTAAGATACTACTTGCTTAAACATCAGATAAAGATGTAGGGAAGAACAAATTTTTGCTTAGGCCATCGGCCCGTACTACAAGGGATGGTAATCACATTATAATCTTTACACTGCGTGCAAAAAATAGGCATAGTAAATTCATAGACTTCATAGAGTTATAGAGCATCGTTTCGGGATTCTAATGCCTTTAAGATGTAAAGTGCAGTGTTACATATTATCTTCCTACTATTGCTGCTAAGTAGCAATGTTAACTTAAACATTGAAGGATTTCTATAAAATTTTGCAATATAATTCTCTCGAAAAACAGCAGTGAGCAGAGAGAGAGAGACAAAGAGAGAGAGAGACAGAGAGAGAGAGTGTGTGTGTACAAGTCTAGTCGCTGTTGATGTAGTCATGCTTGTGTCGTATTTTGCCAGCGAGTTTAGAAATAATAAGAAAGTTTGTGTGTGGTGTATTTGTGCAATCCCTGTGATAAGTGTCATGTATGTCTCCACATTTATATCTCCTGCTTCATTCATTTCTAAAGATCAGTGAAGTTTCACAGCATGAAACAAACTGTATTAAATTTCTTTCAATTGTTTTTGTGCATGGTGCAAGTGGAAAATAATGAATAACTTGAGCGACAAAAATAAACAAGATCAACAATAGTGAGCATCATTACAGCCATTCTATTTGAACAAAACACAACAAGTAGCATCGTCATCAGAGTAAACAATGAAAGTACAGTAGGCTGCACTTAGTTTACATCCGTAAGTATTGCGATAACAACAACCTGCACTGAGCTGAGATCATCAGTGAAAGGTGTGGTGTACAGTAGAAACTTGCAATACCCGTGTGACATTGCGCCCCCCGCCCCCTAGATTCGAAATTATTAATTCCGCTTCTACATCATTGACGATCTCCAAGATGTCGTGACGGCGAAATCTTAATGACTGGTAGAGTGTTAACTCCTCCCTTTAATCGACGGGATTGGTTTTATCTCGAAATACTCTGTTTCTGCGAATATTTCTTTCCAATTCACACAGCACAAGAATGCAGCAGCCATCTTTACTGTTAGAGAAGGGGGGGGGGGCGGCTGTAGGTTGTAGGGTGGATCAGCCGGCGGGTGTGGCCGACAGCTACGACCAGACCCACCCTTAATTGCACTTAGAGACTCGGTCAGCAATCGCCGGGCTGTAAGTGGCTTCGAGATGCGATGAGAACTCAGCCTCTGACAAACAGTAAATAAGTAGGGGAAGTAACTAATGTTTTCTCATAGATTTAGTTTCCTCATGTATTATTTCCCTTTGACCAATCAAGTGTTACAATCAGCTAGACAAGCTAATTACCCTTTTATTTACGACAATCAACGTACAAATAAGCAATGAAAACAACTAGAGATTATCCTTAAAGTATTAATTGTAAACAACTGAATACATCTTCAATCTGTGTAAATGTGTTGAGTTCTTTCACCTGTTTACCTGACCTACCCCTATACCCACTCGTGTCATTGTATACAGTTTCCCTAAGAACTCAAAAACGAATTTCACCCCATATAAGACCCCACTGTCAAAAGAGCAAATCACATATATGAAGAAGGAAATGACAAATAAAAGAATACAGAAAAGCTAATTAGTAAATAAAAGATAGCGATATAATAGAGACTAGAGCTACATTTCATTAGGAAGAAGTAAGACAAATGTCAGAAGTTTTAATTTGCTACAACATGAATAATGAACGCATTTTAATTAAAGCAATGATGTATCGTCGTCTTTGTGACAAACATGATCTCATCTAATCATCAATAATTCTGAGTGATATACAGTTGGTTAGTCCTTGTCGTGAACTCCGGGGAAAGAGCACGCGAAGATGGTCAGATTACCGTCGCCTCGGGCTAATCACACTCTCGACACCTCGACCAACTCACGCCGACATGTACGTGTACGCACACACTTATACTAAATTGCAATCAAAGATTCACTGACTCGAGCCCCCAGCGTACGTCCCCAAGAACAACACAAGGCAATTCAGTATATTAAAACAATTATTAATATCGAGAGTTTGATCAATGAACATAAAAGATACAAATGCTGCAAATTCTAACGTTAGCTCGCTCTCTAGGCTTCCCGGTATTTCTACTCCTAATCCAGATAACGTGAGTCACTAATAGCTTAACTACTACACACAACACACAACACAACACACTCGTCACTTATCTCTCTACACAAGAATGTCTCTCGCGGTGTGGAGGGCCCTCCGATGTCTTGACGTCTGATAATCCGTAGATGTCAATCCGCCAGTCGTTGCTGCCTTTTCCACGATCACAGAGACTCTGGCACTGCCACGTGCCACCACGTGACTCTTCCTGAAGGCCGGACTGCGATCAGAGTTTAACCGCGCCTGAGGACCAACGCTTGTCTACCAGCTTTACCTCTACTGTCTACGACCGACAGCGACTGGTGATCCCAACGTTGTGCACTCTGTACCAAGAGTGGGTCTTAACGCACCTCTGAAGTCGGTTGTGCTGAAGTAGTCACGATTCCAGACTAACTCTCAGCGGAGAATCTGAACAGCCTTGAACAGATCTCTGCTACAACCTTCTCCCTCGAGATTCCAGTGCGAAGACCCCGATTTCTCGCCTGACACGATGTTAAATTCTCGTCGCTGGCATTCGTCATCTTGCGATTGGCTAATTGCAAAATACACACACTCTCTGCCATCCGTACCTGCCTATGACCAATCACTACCTAGCTGGTATTGACGGACAGGTGGCCACTGACTTTCCCAAGTAAGAATTCTGCGTATTACAACCAATCGCTACCTAACCCTACCGAACCAGTGGTGAGTTGACTCGTCCCTGCCCACTCTGCATCCTTCTCACTCCCCCTACTAGTGGCGCGATCTGACTACGGCGTCATCATGTCTGACTTTCTATTCACTACTGGTGTCCAGAAAGTGACAATAACAACACGCTCCGTTGTCCCACACTAGGTACCTGTAGCCCTACAATTAACGGCCGCACCGTGGCCTGTGATCTCTCCTCTTGAAAGACACCCCCCCCCCTGCGGCGATAACCGCCGTTACCCGCTTCTGCCCTGCGCTAGTGGTGACGTAAGTGGCCATCCCTTCCCCCGACCTCGCTGATCTCAAAGATATACGCGGCGGTGAAGCTACCTGGTCCTTTGTCCACTACTCTGACTGGCACCAACAAGGCGGCTGTTGCCGTAACACTGCCCTTTCAAGCTAACTCGTTTCCCAAGCTATCTATTCTATCTTATGCTAGCCTGTCTGACAGCGCGTTCGCACGACTCGTGCATAAGGCAGAAGTGCGACACCAACACTATAGCCCTATAACCTAGTTATCATATGACAGTCCTGTATGGAGAGATTTCCCCTCTTACTTCCCCGTAAATAAAACATGTTTACACTTAACCCTTGCTGCTTGTCTCTACTACTGTTCATACTCTATACTAACAGTAGTAGAAGAACTGCGCATGTCTTTACCGCACTCAATGACGTTTATAACTGACTCATGAAGACATGTCTATAAATAACTATAGAGGACATGTCTATACCTGACTGTAGTGGACATGTCTATACCTGACTCTAGTGGACATGTCTATACCTGACTCTAGTGGACATGTCTATACCTAACTCTAGTGGACATGTCTATACCTGACTCTAGTGGACATGTCTATACCTGACTCTAGAGTACATGTCTATACCTGACTCTAGCGGACATGTCCATACCTGACTGTAGAGGACATGTCTATACCTGACTCTAGAGTACATGTCTATACCTGACTCTAGTGGACATGTCTATACCTGACTCTAGAAGACATGTCCATACCTGACTCTAGAGGACATGTCCATACCTGACTCTAGAAGACATGTCCATACCTGACTCTAGAGGACATGTCTATACCTGACTCTAGTGGACATGTCTATACATGACTCTAGAGGACATGTCTATACCTGACTCTAGAAGACATGTCTATACCTGACTCTAGAAGACATGTCTATACCTGACTCTAATGGACATGTCTATACCTGACTCTAATGGACATGTCTATACCTGACTCTAGAAGACATGTCTATACCTGACTCTAGAAGACATGTCTATACCTGACTCTAGAAGACATGTCTATACCTGACTCTAATGGACATGTCTATACCTGACTCTAATGGACATGTCTATACCTGACTCTAGAAGACATGTCTATACCTGACTCTAGAAGACATGTCTATACCTGACTCTAGAAGACATGTCTATACCTGACTCTAATGGACATGTCTATACCTGACTCTAATGGACATGTCTATACCTGACTCTAGAAGACATGTCTATACCTGACTCTAGAAGACATGTCTATACCTGACTCTAGAAGACATGTCTATACCTGACTCTAATGGACATGTCTATACCTGACTCTAGAAGACATGTCTATACCTGACTCTAATGGACATGTCTATACCTGACTCTAGAGGACATGCCTATACCCGACTCTAGAAGACATTCCTATACCTGACTCTAGAAGACAACTTTTAACTAACTCTAGAGAACATGTCTATAACTACCTCTAGAGAACATGTCTATACCTGACTAGAGCATATGTTTAAAACTGACTCATGAAGATAAGTCTATACCTGACTGTAGAGGAGAAAGTAACCCACTTAACGGGAGACAGTTTATTTTGTGATCTGTCGTATTATATCACATTACACTTTTATATTCCTTTTCTAGCTCTTTCATGACAATTTTGGGTGACATCATATCTTTTTACTTTTTACTTTTATATAAAACTTTTGGCTGAAGAGAGAGAATATTTGCATCTTAACGATTTTATGACATTTTAAAACATTTAATGACAGAAGAATCTTTTGGAAAAGAATTTGTACACTGCATAATATATTACTGCATAATATATTGAAAGACAAAAGTGAACACTCAAAGACACTCTTATTGCGATGTGTGCATTTGCCATAATTAATGTCTATATCCACTCTAGAATTCCCAACAGTATATATATATATATATCTGTGTACTGCATTATAGTCATCTCTTAATATATAGTTCTAATTAGAAGCTGTGTTCGATGTCAGTACAATTTAATCCAAACATATCGCAGTGTGTGTGAACCTACCTGCAGCACGACAGAAGTCGTTAGTCTCAGACAAGGGGAGGCGGGAGGAGCAGAGACATCTCCCCGACACACACTGGCTGTATGGGTCCGCACACTCCAGGCTGTGGTTACACGGGGCCTTGTACCACACTGGTCCAGGGTATGAGGCGGGGGACGGCAGGCAGGATCTCTGGTAGTGGGTCCACCCTTTACTGGTGTGAGGATACCACCCAGCCTCATTCCACCCTTGCCTACATTTTACACGATATATTTTATTGTGTTTCATGAGAAGAAAGATGGCTGTTTTTCTGACCTTCTGACGAAGTTGTTTTTGATATTTTACTGAATTAAGTTCCTTAGCATAATTTAATGGGAGATAATTAAGTCTCTATATCATGCACATTATTGCTGGTCAGTATTTTCCGATATTGATATTGTTGTAAGGTTATCAGTAATAAGAATATTGATTTAAGAATTTTACAGCTGCGTTGATATAAGTATCGCCATTTCTCTGTATAACTCGTTCAAGCTGTGTACAGCAAGGAAACAATTTGTTGTCATTGTAACTGATAACAATGTTTTGTTACTGATTTGAGTTACAAATAGACTAGCCACACCCTTCTGTAGGGGTGTATTTGAATCGATCGTTTTTATTGTCTACCAGATATGTTTCCAGAAAATTTTTTTTACCTTCGACTGACAGATCGGATATACAGAAATGAATACATAATATTACGAGCTGATCAATTATATATATATTTATATATATACACTCATATATAGGACATTTAGAGATGAAGACAAAGAGCTGGTCATGTATATATTGTAGCCAGACTGAAGACATTAGAACACGATGTGGGTCTGCTTTCGCACTAAGGCCAACAATAGCGCCAGTCAGTCCCTTCATCTTTAGGATTCCTATGAAGAGGACGGAAGCTACCGGGGAGAATTTCCTACTAAAATTCTAGCTCTCGTTCGTCGGGTGTGTTAACCAATCTACCGACCTTGCAAACCACAAAAGACCCTGCTTTTTTCCAAGCAAAAGTGTTAGGGGTTTTGCGGTTCGTTGTTGAGCTCTACGGATCTTCATGTTTGCTCGCCCGACCAAGAATGGGGGGTGTGGAAGGGGGTGCAGGGTGAAGGGATAACTGCCCTGTCAACGGTACATGCTGTCTAAACAAGCGCCCCCGCTAAAATATATACTCACACACGCATATACACAGACCATGTAAGACTAATGTTAGATAATTTCACGATAATACTGCCATCGATTGTAGAAGTTACTCTACAAACAATGCATTTTTGATATTTAAACGTGTGTCGGTCACATGACGCTGTACTCTAGTCAATGAAGTCTGTCCACACACTAGAAAGTTGTCTTCTCCTGACAGCCTTCAAGACCAGATGTTAAATACTAGTTTTGATCCACTTTGTCAGCCGTACGGTACAAATGAACAGCCTCGTGAGCAGCACGTGACATTAATTACAAGTTTCCGGAAGTGTGAAGAGGGGAGCGTTACAGGGGACGTCACTCGTACAGACGCCATGGCGGCCCCCTAATAACGTCTCTAACAGGAGAGCCTCGCTTCCACTGCTTCCTGTGGCTGACCTTGACTCTGAATGCGGTGCTGACGACACTTAGAAACTGGAGTGGGGGGCATGGAAGTGAGAACTTGTAAACATGAGCTCAGAGAGTGATCTGTGACACGACAGGCGATAAGGTCTTCACACACATCTGTACACAGACAACCCCGGCCCTCGTGTGTTCTTTCTCCTTTCTTCCCCTCTGTCTCTCCATAGCTTTCTCTTTCCTCTCCTCTTTCTCCTGTTTCTTATTCTTGATAAACATAAATTTATGTCTTTGTGCTTGTCGTCGTTTTCGTCCTTATGTGCGCGTGTTTTCGTGCACACAGAAAAAAAACGGAAACAAGGAACAGTATTATTTTTTTCATTTTTTATTTGTCAGAGTCTAAATAAATAAGACAATGTTAAAAGAAGTGCATACATCCCAGTGGCGTGCGGTGAGATTTCCCACTGGGGACCAGCTATAGGGGACTGGGGGGAGGGGGCGGTAAGCTTCGCGTTTTCCTGTATTTCTCTTGGCGCCTCAATATGTAGTTCGTACTACGTAAATAGTAATACAAGTAATCGACGTACAAATAAGGTTTTACAATAATGTTGATTATAAGATCACGATTTATGTGAAAATACCAGATAATTGTGTAGATACCATATATAAGTGTTAAATGACATGAGAAAGGGGAAACAGTCGAAAACAAGCGAGACGATGTAACCTGTTAAGTATTTTAGATTACACGCTATGTAAAAAATAATTCGTTTGTCTGGGATTTATTGTCACTGATGACATGCCACTCGATAACCCTGTTACAGCTGTCTGTCAGTCTGTCTATTATGATAAACATGTTACAGCTGTCTGTCAGTCTGCCTGTTATGAACTTCGTAAGATCAGTGCCATCCGTCATTTTCTCTCTACACACTCTATCAACACTCTTGTCTGTGTGTTTGTTGTTTCTCGACTTGACTACTGCAACTCCTTGCTGGCAGGCTGCCCCTCATCCCTCATTCAGAGACTCCAGAGAGTACAGAACTCCGCTGCACGTCTGGTGCTCAGAGCCACGAAAAGGGACCATGTCACTCCTCTCCTTTGTTCTCTACACTGGCTACCCGTCTGTTCTCGCATTCAGTACAAACTGTCTGTGCTGTGTTTTAATTTTTTTGCAGGCTCCTGCCCTGATTATTTCTCTGAACTTCTCATCCCTTACATCCCGGCCAGACAACTCCGCTGTTCCTCTGATGACCGTATCCTGACTGTTCCTGTCACCAAAACAACAACATATGGTCACAGGACTTTTGGCTACTGTGCTGCAAAACAATGGAACTCTCTCCCTTTGCATATCCCCCACCTTCCTACAACTGAATCTTTCAAATCTGCACTGAAAACTCACCTCTTCCTTGAGCATTACTCCTAACACAGTCCAGACAATGCTCGTCCTTCTTACCCTCCCCCTTCTGCTCTTGCTAATTTTGTACCATCTCTCTGCAGAATCACTATATTCTATGTTCTGTTGGTGTCTTTTTGTGTTTTCCATCTTTGATTTCTCTTTGTCATCAGTACTGTCGTTTATTCTTGTGTTCTATCCATGTAGTCCATGTCTCTTCCCCGTTTTTAAGCGCTAAGAGCATGCTCTCTATGAGTGTGAATATGCGCTATACAAATCATTTATTATTATTATTATTCTGATCTCTAGACAACACATTGGGAATATTGTACTGGACTCTAGATGGCACATGGGGAATATTGTACTGGACTCTAGATGACACATGGGAAATATTGTACTGGACTGTCGATGACACAGGAAACAGATAGAGTTTCGACTGAGGCTACAACTTGCACATCTCCAGACATCAAGTTCACTTCTGAACTCTTGGGAACTCGTTAGATAGAGTTTGACAGACATTTTGTCAACGTGTCATGAAAGTATAGAAGTTGACTTTTATGTTTGAATGCCAGTGTTTATTACAAGGAATACAGATGTCCTCCGATTCCTGCCAGCAGAGTGTGGCTTATTAGAATGAATACAATATACATGAGATGCTGGGAGAGTGCGAATGTACCTATAACAGGGCTGTGTGCTGTAACAACAACTTCAGCCGCTGGCAGTCGGTGCCACTAGACAGCGAGTGAGGGAGAGAGAAAGAGAGTAAGTAGAGAGAGAACAGCGTTGTGGCTAAAGAGAGTCAAGATATAAAAAACACAGTGGACAAACGAAAACAAAATAAAAGAGAAGAAGAAATAAAGAAAGAGGGACAAAGAAATTAGACTTAAGCTGTGATTAATGACTCGCTCACCAGGTCACGTGGTCACGTCCATCATTTTAACCCTTCCTCTCTCTCTCTCTCTCTGTCTGTTTGTTTACATGATTCTCAATGCTTGTTGACAAGTCACGCAGGTATATTTACCTTGAAACAACGGTTAAGCTTACTTTAGAGACTTGTGTTACGTCACTGGTGTAACGTAGGTACGAGTGACATCCACGATTCGCAGACACATTCACTGGCTGGCACATAAGCTTCAGCTGAAAGGTTACAAGCTTTCTTGCTAATAACTACACTAGTGGTTATGAGATGGATTGTCTAGCCGGCTATCATGCGATGTAATAGTGTGAATGTAACGTGTAGTGTGATGTAATAGTGTGACTGTATAAGTGTTGAGTGTGAATGTATCGTTGTGCAACCGCATCAGTAACTATGAGTGTTAATGAGGCTGGAGTTCCTGTACGATTTAAAGATCTCTGTAAAATCATCTTTGGTGATTGATTGGCTAACGATCTCATAAGTTTCAGGTGAAAGGTTACAAGATTTCTTGCTAATGACGACACTAGTGTTTATGAGATGGATTGTCTAGCCGGCTATCATGTGTAAACAGCTCGTTCAGTCTACACACACACACACACACACACACACACACACACACACACACACACACTGTTAAACATTTTCCCACCTGTTGGCTCGCTCGACAGCGAATTTCATAATCGTCCGGAGAAAGTGTCACTTAATGTAGTGAGAACTGGAGAATGTCACACACACAAAATAAACAAGTATGGGAAGTAACTGATATCTTTTCGAAAGTGTAGTTGACACTAATTGCCTCCCTTGGACTGTGCGAATGTCACTTCCACACTGAAACAGACAAGCGATCTGTTTTATTTACTAATGACAAAATAAAAAAAAATTTATTCGTATAGATTCGTTAAACGGACACTCTTTGGTCATGTTGGTTTGTCTACGACGAGGGGGAGCGGCACCTAGTTTCTCCGAATCGAATGTAACTATGACCCTCGTCTTGGTCCTGTCAGGATGGTTTTTGTTTGTTGAAAAGCTGAAACTTCAAACTTCTTCATTAAACTTAAAGTTAGTTTTCTCTGTAGTTTTCCATGGAACTAATAATTAAAAAATAATTTCTAAAGACAAATATAGGAATGACTGCACATTTAATCAGTGAAACGTTGGTGTGTGGGGGTGCGTGTGTATGTGTGTGTGCGCGTGCGCGTGCGCGGACGTACATTTCATCTTATGGCATGTGAGTTCTTAGGATATCAGTTTCTCTTGCTTGGTTTTTTTTTGTGTCTATTTTTATTTTTGACAGACAACTTTCAAAATACTGTACTAGCAGATCAGTGATAAATTCTGTCAGACGCAATGACAAACTTGTTATTCACATTATAAACAGCATAAAATACACATGACTTTATTTCAGTCAAGGTCCACACAGGCACATAAACAACAAACATTAATTCCTAGTCGTTCTTGGCTAGGTTCTCTCTTAAAGCCTTGGACACCAGGTCTTCAATATCTCGCTTTATAAGCTTCCTTTGTGTAATATATAAAAATGTAAACTTTTATATCCTTTCATGTTTCTCAATTAATTAGAATTTTTCTATAATTTCCTTATAAATTATTGTATTATATAAAGATTTTCTTAGATTTTGTGATCAGATGTCACCCAAACATATATTTTCCTTTCTCTAGAGCCAGTAAACCGACTGTCAATGACCTAAACACTCAAGCCCGTGCAGTCAGTACATATTAAAGACAGACGTGCAATATGCAATGTGCAAATCGGAAAGTTAACGAAAATTCAGTGTTCGGCAAATTTACAAGCAGCCTGTGTTTATTAAGATGTACGGTCCTGTACAACGAAGTAACAGTTACAGGCTAGTCAGACTGCTCAGCAAAAATCGCTTTAAGAAACTGTTTCTAAGACGCGAAGTTCCCGACCCCAGAGGGCATGCGATAGGAAATTAATCATAAAAACCAATGGGGTCTACAGAAAATTAAATTTTATGCAAACGATTTTTCTATCACTATAAATAAGTTTCCTGCAATAGATTTAAAACTGAGACACATTAGACCTACTTTACATGTCTAGGGCCGAAAGTGCTGTTTGCAAGTTACCAGCTCTTCAACAAATGAATCTGGAATCATCCCAGGCAACGATTTCTGCTGTTCTGTTATAAACTTGACTTTGTTCAAAATATCTCTCAGGTTGCACCTCAAGCGCTGTCGGGAACAGTTCCGTATGCACGTGAATTTCACGCGGGATGGTTCACCAGAGGCAAGTCGTAGATGTCGCATCTTTTCCAGGGTCGTGTCGCACAGAAGGTTGACCTTCAAACCCAAGACGAGGTCGAGGCATGAGTCCCGGACAGTTTCGCAGACATCCGCCAAGAGTTCCTGGACATCCGAATTCTGTTGTGGTGAGGAGGCCAGACCCTCTTCTTTCATCTGCTCAAGTTTTGCCAGCGTCCCTTTGGTTGTGAACAGAGCACAGTCCTGGCACTGACGAAGCGAAGTTACAATCGTCCAGTTACACGCACGGATACAGAATGACACGAACACATCTGTCAGCAGACGACATCGCTCAAGCGCATAGATCAAGAATCTAATCCACAGAACATGTAGCAACATACGTGGTTCATAAATTAAAAATAGAACACGGTATGGTCCACAATGGTCCACAATGCCAGAAACAGTTAAAAGTGAAGGAGGCGCAGAATCATGTACAGTCAAAACTCAAAGCAAGATGGCAGAACGAAGAACAGGAGACAGAAGCCGTTAGTGGAAGAAAATGTCTGTTGCAACGAAATGATGGAGCACAAGAACTGAAGAACATTCTATAATGAAGGTACACGGCACTGCAAACATCACAGGGGAGAAGAAGAAACCAAAGCTCGACATACATCCAAGGACGAGACAAAAGGACAGAGAGCTTGTCACCTCCAGCCAGTTAGGCCAAGGGACATCACTCTCTCTCTCTCTCTTAGAGAGAAAGAACCTTTTTTAATAATAACGTCTGATTACAATGGTCGTTTACTCTAGGGAGGGCATTTAACGGCAGGGACCCTTGAAGGTTACTTGGCTGCTGATAAAGTCTACGCCAGTCTAGAGAGGTTTGTAACTTATATATTATTGATACATTGACGAACACTTGAATGTAACGATATTTATCGAGTAGGCTACAGGACCGTCTTCCTGGAATTATGATAACATTTAGAGGCTACGCCTAAATATACAAAAATAGAATCAAAACACAGTAGATGCAAAAGAATAAGAACGCACACGCGCGCGCACACATACGCACACACACATACACACACGTGTGTCTCCTCAAATGACTACGCAATGTTCTGGTGGTATCCTGAGGCACACACTCATACATATCAGTGTAATCTTGTACAAGAAACACCCAAGTGCATGTGACAGACTAGAGTCACTATGTGCCTTGAGTAATGGCGACCTGAAGTGCCGGGTACTTACAGAACACAATCACCATAGTCATATATAGGGAGAATAAATACAAAATGTCAGTTCAATTGAATCCATTGAGATGAGTTGCTTCACACAAACACAAACTCTGATCTAACAGTGACTTACATGAATGATATAACAGTAAGAGTGCAGCAACAATAATGCGCCTGTATCAAAACTGTGATACAGTACTCACGTGACTGTCTGTCCGCGTTTACTGACGCCATACAAAATCTTCACATAATCTCCGGTCGCCAACCAGTACACTGCTGGGACTTCCTTCTGCTTTTGAAGTACAATCTGTATTGACATGCAGGCTGACAACGACAGCTATACGATGTAGAATGGCTCCCCTTAATAATAACCTTACGCAAGGCCCTGGCAGCCTCACCCACATGCCTGCCCCGCCACCCCTGGGGCCGTAGATATGACGAGGGCAAGACTTTGCACTGGGGCGACATGGAAAACGAGAGGACAGGCGACGTTTGCGAATTTGTAAAATTGCGTCCTGTGGCCAGATCCAGCAGATGTCTTACCCTTGGAGTCGTAGTAATCAAGCAATTGTAAAGAAACACAAAGTAACATGGGCGAGGTCTGGGGATCGAGCTGTAACTACGAGAACAAGACGTGTTTCCTTGACTTCACCAGGCTGCCCCTAGGGAAACGACTTGCTCACGCTTCATGACTAGGGCCCCAGCAGTTTGCCTTGAAGCAATTGGGATTTGAGAAAGCAGCACGAGTTGAACATTGAAGGAGGGGCAGTAGAATGTGTCAGAGACAAAGAGCAGGGGAATCCCCCAATCTACCCTGAAAAGATCAGACCACATTTTTTACAATCTGTAGCTGACTCGAGCTGTAACCCGACAGATGATCGACTGTACCTCGAATCAGGAGACCCGACTGTACACGTGATGTTCGTTTAAGTACGCAACCATTCTCTTCGAGTTCTAAAACATTTTGTAGCAGGTTGAGTTTATTTATAGTAATTAATCTTACAATACACAACACGGGTGTATAGCACATTATTTACAGCAGCATTGACTCAGCAAAGACAGGTTTATTTCAAGTATTTTGAATGTTTTCGAATTGACCATCCAGCAGTGGTATTTATTTACAAAGACTGCTCACTCGTCTCTCGTTCACACAGTCGCTACACACGTGCGCGCATGCGCACATACTTGAATGCGTACCTTTTATAAAATGATTATGTACACATGAACACACATATTCATAAAACACACAGAACAAATACAGGCGCGCGCGGAAGCAAAGGTTGTAGAAAGTGAACAGTATACTAGTAACAGGCTGGTGCCTGAAGAGTTACCTGCCCTTGTCGCATCATGTGCTTGATGGGGCAGCTCTACAAATTATATGTATTTCACTGTGATTGACTGATCTTTCTCTCATGTGCTCTACATCTTCTGCTTTCTTATTTGAAAACATCTACTCTGGAATGTTTGTGGATTGTTCGCTCGTGGAAGAAGGACGTTTTCAAAGTTTTCTTTGCTGGACTTTCTTCTGCCTACTACACCATGTGCTCCAACATGGCTACCGAACCTCTCTGCCGGCCTTTGCTTCGACACTCTCAACGCACCAGACAGGACGACGCAGCCACCCCAGCGCGTTCCCATACAAGAAAATTACCTACGGTAGGCAGGAACTTATATCACTGAGGTTTAAGACTTCTGATCGCTCATTAGCGCTTTGCACCGTGCTTCGTACTTTGAACATTCATAGCCACTGTGACATTTCTCGAAAGAGAAAACGCCGCCCGTTCCGTGGCGGTCGTCGGCGACACCAGGATCGCCGTGATCAAAGTGAACCAGTTGACATAACCACCAGTAACACCAGCCGGAAACACGACCGACCAACTGGGTCAAATAACTTTACATCTCGGCGACCAAACCAACATGATCGCCTGAAATCAGTAGTCGCCCAAGTTTCGCGCACACGACAACTGAACACTCGCCTCCATGTTGGGCTTTTCAACGCTCAGTCGGTATCGTCCGCACAACAGTCACTGAAGCGAGTTGAAATAGTAGAATTTGTGACAGACCGCCGCCTTGATATTTTCATCATCACCGAGACGTGGCTTAAACATCATGGCGACGAGAGCGTGTGTGTCGATCTTACTCCAGTTGGCTACTGCCTGAAATCTTTCCCCCGCCCTACACGTGGTGGTGGTATTGCTATAATCTACAGATCATCACTTGCCAAGTACCTGTCTGTTACTACTGCCGTATCGTTCCCTCACACGTCTTTTGAATTTGTACAAGTCTCCTCTTCGGCTCCTCATTGCTCGATGCACCTGCTCTGCATCTACAGACCTCCTCCTAGTGCAAGGAACAAACTTACAGCCTCTACATTTTTCTCGGAATTCCATGATCTCTTGGATTATAGCAATGCACTAATTGGACCCGCCATACTCCTCGGAGATGTTAATGTGCACTTCGACAACAGTTCTCACCCTGACACTGTCAAACTGTCTGAAATGTTGCACACCTTTCGTCTCGTACAGTCCGTGTCACAGCCAACACACAAAAGAGATCACATCCTGGACTGGGTCATACATCGACCTGATGACCACTTAGTGCAGTCAGTTGATGTTTCCCACGATCTTTCATCTGACCACTACTGTGTACTGATCGAACGTGATCGCAAATGCCCATCATCGGCTCCAGTTTTTAGATCCACTCGCTCATTACGAAATGTGGATAGACTAGCTGTTAACTAACGGGTCTTGGTAAACGACCGTTAATAGCTCGTTGCGTTCAGAATCTGACAGTGTCAACTTCAACAGGGAACTCCGAATGTTTCGTTATAAAAACAAATATAATAACTCACAATTTCAAAACCAGTAATGCTAAAAACAGCAACACGCGTCTACCCTAAAACCTAAGTAACCACAGTGGCGACACACGCCGTCCAAAACCGTGACACTAAACGGCGACACAGGCCTGCAATACTCTCACTACACCTTCTCTCTATCTCTCACCGATCACACTAATCCTTACACATGCGCTCTCTTGCTCCAACATTTGACCTCAAAGCTTGCGTCATTCATCCAGACTTGCGTCATTCACCGATGCTCACGTCATTCACACTTGCTCACGCGCTCGCTAGGATTGACCCTGACCTACTAAACATTTCATTCGTAACACTAGCATTCAAAGCACAGCTGCAGATGGCGCTCCTCCAACCACCCTCTGCCCAGCAACTTGACTGTGTTTTGCGTAGAGTAGTTGATGACCACGTGACCCAGTGTCTCGACGTCTGATGCGCCAGTCTAAATGTGCGCCTTGGTATTCACTCATCCGCGTTGAACTCCGTGACCTGAAGCGCACGCGCCGGCGAGCTGAACGTGTTTGGCGGAAGACTGGACTCGTCATCCACAAAGAAATTTACAATGCTGCAAAGCGAAGCGTTAAAAAATGCATTTATGAGGCTAAAGCATCATATCTTCAGGGCCAAATAATTAATTGCACCTCCTCCAAAAAGCTTTTTGCCATTTGCAATAAAATGACTGGATCTCGTACAGCAACACCACTGCCTACTGCCTACCCTGCTTCACTGCTGCCGCAAGTTTTTAGTGATTATTTCACCAGCAAAATATCGGACATTCGATCATCATTAGACTCGGCGTCGGCGCTTGACAGCATCTCCTGTGATGTCCTCCCAGGATACTCCATGTCCAAGTTCCTACCAGTCTCTGAGACCGATGTGAAAGCGGTTATCCTAAAAGCTAAAGCAACAACCTGCGAGTTAGATCCGATGCCCACAAGCCTTCTGCTCGAGTGCCTAGATACTCTACTTCCAGTCTCCAACTTGACTTTTCTCTCTAAGATCATAGAGAAAATAGTTTTGACACAGCTCTGGGCCTATTTACAAGACCACAATCTTCTTCCACAAGCTCAGTCGGCATATAGACCTTTCCACAGCACTGAGACCACTCTTATTAAATTAACAACAGATATATTATCTGCTCTTGACAGTGATGATGTCTCTCCATTAACCCTACTGGACCTATCTGCTGCATTTGACACTATAGACCACTCTCTGCTTCTTCACAGACTCCACACCCTCTACGGGATTTCTGGACCTGCCCTCACATGGTTCAACTCCTATCTCACTGATAAGAGCCAGACTGTGTTAGTTGATGGTCAGATATCTCGCCCTGCTTCACTTTTCTGTGGCGTTCCCCAAGGCTCAGTACTTGGCCCAGTCCTGTTCATCCTGTATACTAAACCACTTTCATCTTGCATCTGGTCTCACCAGGTGTCTCATCAGTCCTATGCAGATGACACGCAGCTTTACTGTTCTATTCCACTGGCTGAGTCTCACTCTGCTATTAGCTCTCTAGAAGCTTGTATTAGTGATGTCAAGGGCTGGATGGTAAAAAACAAGCTTAAACTAAATGTAGATAAAACGGAACCCCTCTTGTGCCATAGAAGAAGACATCAACCTTTACTAGTCAGTCTGCCCAATCACATCAAGGTGGGCGACAGCAACATCACCTTCACGACATCTGTTAGGAATCTGGGATTTATTGTCACCGCAGACATGACCCTTGATAAACATGTTACAGTTGTGTGTCAGTCTGTCTACTATGAGCTCCGTAAGATCAGTGCCATCCGTCACTTTCTCTCTACACGCGCTACCAACACTCTTGTCTGTGCGTTTGTTCTTTCACGACTTGACTACTGCAACTCCTTGCTGGCAGGCTGCCCCTCATCCCTCATTCAGAAACTCCAGAGAGTACAGAACTCCGCTGCACGTCTGGTACTTAGAGCAAGGAAACGGGACCATGTCATTCCTCTCCTTCGTTTCCTACATTGGCTACCCATCCGTCCTCGCATCCAGTACAAACTGTCTGTGCTGTGTTTTAATTTCTTTGCAGGCTCCTGTCCTGACTATTTCTCTGAACTTCTCATCCCTTACTCTCCGGCCAGACAACTCCGCTCTTCCTCTGACAACCGTACTCTGACTGTTCCTGTCACCAGAACAACAACATATGGTCACAGGACTTTTGGCTACTGTGCTGCAAAACAATGGAACTCTCTTCCTTTCCATATCCGCCACCTTCCTACAATTGAATCCTTCAAATCTGCACTGAAAACGCACCTCTTCCTTGAGCACTACTCCTAGTCCACAATGCTACTCCTTACCCCCCCTTCCCTCTTGCTACTTTACCCATCACTATTTTTCTCTGTTCCTGTTACTTGATGCCTTTTGTTTTCTGTTTTTGTCAGTACTGTCGTTTTCTTTCGTCCCCTGTGTTCTGTATCTACTTAGTCCACGTCTCTTCCCCGTTTTAAGCGCTAAGAGCATGCTCTCTACGAGTGTGAATATGCACTATACAAATCTTCACTATTATTATTATTATTATCACGCTCGGAAGCCATGAGCCATGACTGTACCTCCCTGGGAGCTATTTAACCCATTTCAATGACAAGAGATAGCCAAGCAGTTTATGAGACGAATCAGGAATGTAGAAGTTGATTACTAAGAGTTGACTGGTTTTGCAGGCATCATAAGTAAAGTGTAGCGAGATAACGCAAGGACTTCAAGGCATGAAAGACAAACAATCGAATGAAGCTTTCGTCTCATGTCAATACATTGTCTTACAACATCACGAAATTTCTCCGGCACAGACGAACAGCAAAAGTAGAGCAGCCCTGTGATTGCACTGGAGCATCTAAAGAAATTATGAGGCACGATTATATTTGCGAATATCGCTCTTTAACGCTTGCAATATTGTTAAATAATATAACAACAGTTGCTTAGCAAAGGAAGACAATGAAGATACATAAATAACTACTAAGGTCATACGCTTATAATTAATACCCGATGCGAAGCATTTCGCAGAGAAGTATTTCACTATCGTCGGATTTCTTGCAACAAGCGGTCTGCATGTTCAGCTGACAAGGCTGGTGAGTGACGTATGGAGAATAAACAGATTCATTCGCCATCGACTCTTATCTCCAGCTGAAGTTGATTATTGCCCAGAGTGAGGACACGAGCGGTGAATCAGCTCCAGTCCGCGGATGCTAGTCGGCAAGAGACGGGAACTGCGCTGGTGGCACATCATTGCCATGCGGCTTCTCGTGCAGCCTCAACATTCTCGAGTATGATGACAGCGGAAAAAGCTGTGGCGATGATAAAGAAGAAAACTACGACAAATAAGAAGACGAGGCCCAGAGTCCGGATGGACTGGATGAATCACTGGAAGTCGGACAGGGAGCGAGTAGTCACAAGGCGTGAGGAGGACTCAACGAAGGATTTGTTTCTCTGCACTCGCGAGTACAAGGCCAGTTGAGCGAAGCTGTTTACATTAAGTGATTTTTAACATTACACGTGGTCCCTCCAAGGGCCTTCGTGACGAAGTGATAATAAGTCGTTTTCTCCAAATGGGGAACTCAAGGAAAAATATCTTGTTTCCTGAGTCTGAAAGCAGTGTCAAGACTCCGGTGACGCTACTTCATGTTTGTTTTTACCCCAGAGACCTTAGCCACCACTTTATAAACCCTTGCTCCGAGGGTAAAACAACATCTGCGGGGTCTGTATACAGCTTTATAACATCGGAAGGAAGACGCTTGTTCTTGAGTTCACCATGTTGATCAAAGGTAACGACTTAACCTCGGTTTATAACTAGCGGTCCTGGAGCTCATCCCTGTACTACATCACTAGTCATCTGTACTCTGGTTTAGTAAGTGTGTGGGGCAAGTGCAACGATAGAAAGTTCTAGTTTCACCTAATTTTGTTACTTGGCGACCTTTATTTGATTCGGTCCATTGATGAATGATCACTTGGTTGTTTGACTATCAACTGAGTCGATTGTTGACTCGTTATGTCACACGGTCACTGGGTGACTGATCTCTTTAGTTACGTAACAAAACCTAACAATTACATTAAGGGGTTTCTTAACCCACGATATTAGGAGTGTGGAAAATAGGTATATGTCACGGAAGATAACATTTTTTAAGAATTTTTTAAAATATTTTTTAATCCATACTGCAGAATTATCTAATGGTGTTTTGTTTAGTGATGAAGAGAGTAGGATGCCCCGCTCCTTACAAAGGCTGTATTAAAAAAAATTACAACAGAGATGCTAATGTTCACTTGAGTTTGACGAACAGGCAAATGCAATATGAGATAGAGAGATATACTTGCACTTGAAAGTCATTCGATTTGATTGTAGTAATCAATAGGCAAGAGCTAGGCGTGAATAAGGTTCGTTGCAATTTGTTCTACTTGTGCTGCTGCGCTGCCTGTCAGCTCACATCTGTGACTTAAACAAGAGAAATTCCAAGATCAACACGACCAGAAATCAGAGTTGTTACTAAAATGCCCCTCAAAAGACACAGCAATGAAAAATTATGAAAAATCTGGAGCTACTAGTCCCTTGGTCGACTGCCCCAACAGGATGAACATCTCCTGGGACCGCTGGTAGTCTACCTGAGCTGTTGTCACTGCATCTATGCAGACGGCATTCACTTTGAAAACACAAAGAACTCTTTGTTATGAGGCCATTATTATTCTCATGTCTGTGTCTTTATATTTTAAGCGCCTTGAGTCTGACTGATGCTGGAAAAAGGCGCTGTACAAATGTGCTAATTATTTATTATATTTATAATAGTCCCAATAGCAAGAGTGTTGCCACCTATGTGCCACTTTTGTGACCGTCGAACCCTGGACTACAAGAGAGATAATTAAGACGTCACGTTTCTTATTACATCCCCTTACAGGTAATACAAAATACTCAGAAAGCAACAAATCCGTATAAAAACCGTCACCTGTCTCGGTATCATTGGAAAGGAAAGTGTTCTGATGTTTCTGAGTGTCTTTGTGGTTCCTGTTAATACAAACACTGCAATAATAAATAAGGATTTTAAACACTGTAATAAACAACAATGAGTGTATTTTTAGAATACCTATTTTTCCGTGTCAAGGACAAAGTGACGTCAAAGCCAAAATGACGCAACAAAGCGTAGGTAGATGATGTCATCAAGTTCCTGCACTAAAATGTCGGCGACAGTTTAACGGGTCGCCAACAATGATTTGACTTTTACTTCTTGCTGTTTGACAAGAACTGAATCAACTCTGGGAGCACAGAAGCATGAAGGTAACTGAGTTTCTGATTAGTCATGAGCAGAACCGATACAAAAACCGGTTTCAGCTGAAGACGACAGGTGTTCTAGCAGTCAGGAATAAATATAATATATTAATGTAACCGGTTATATAGTTGATACAGTACACTACACGTCTTTTACACAAGCCTGCACAGCACAAACACGTGTAGGAACGAGCACAGTGTTTTCTTTCTCTTTTTTTTCAAAAAACAGAATGACTAATTGTCGTCACTTCATTATGTCTGCTGAACTAAACCAAAGACTTTGATAGTGTAGTGAAGAGTGCATACAGTATGTTCGATTCCACACACACACACACACACACACACACACACACACACACACACACACACACACACACACACGTATTCGTGTCAGTGAAGAATGGAAGGAGCGTTACAGGGTGAGAAATACACCTCCATTTGTGTGTGTGCCTGCACATGCATGTCAACAGATGACGTCAGATGGGTGCCGCCTTGTGTACCTGACATATTTCGCATTGTCCGTGTGTGAAACTATCACTGTGGTCTCTGCAACAGGTAAGTCCAGTGTTTACTGATATTTACTCTTTAAATCCTGCGTGAGCCAACATATGCTTGTCTTAATTGCCACATTTATTATTGTTATACTCGCTTGTCGCCAGTACTCTAGACATCATGCGGTCTCGTGTTCGCATCTCGTCTTCCGAAACAAAACCGGATGGGATATTCTTTTTGGCGATTTCTCTAGGCACTCAAACTTTCCTCCCCTGTTCTACCTCCCCAGACCCCTGAAAGGCGAGATCGCCACCAGGTGGAAGCAATGATGAGTAAGAAACTGGTTGGCTGGTTATCTGAGGGGAAGGAGCTTTCACGTACTGATGATTTCCACTTATAGGGAGAAGGGTAGTGATGAGGCAGGAGATGGGATGTTTTGTATGTTTGGCAGCGTGCCAGCACCATACGTGTGGAGTGGACCGTGCGACCTACTTGAAGACCACAAGCACTTGTACCACCCAGGTCTTTCCTCACGAGCCAAAAGAGTACATCGGGGACCGCTGCGGGGGCAACAACCCCTACGACTGCTCCAGGTCAGTCGCCTTTGAGAACAAACAGTCATGACAGACAATTAAATACATAAAGAAATATAGCTTTTTTAAATTTCGTAAATTTGTAGTTTTAAAGTCACGCATTTTGATAAATAATAAAGCAGATAATTTATTGTATGCACTCAAATATATCAATATGCAGCACACACAACCGCTTCAATAGCATCACGGGACTACAGCGGCGCTTGAGACTGGACATGGAGCACAAGCTGCCCTCTGGTCGCGTCACACACTTGACCTTTTCCACGTCACACGACGGCCACAAGGCGTTCAGCGGATCGCTCGTGGTGGTGGAGAGTGTCCCGATGAACACCGCGCCCAAGAATATCCGAGTGGTGGCTGTTGCAGCCTTCAGCTGTCCGTCCAACACCCCGACGTGGGTGGATCAGTGCGTGAGTAGACTTTCCGTGACAAAGGTCAACGTCACAGTGACGCGCGTGCGAGCGAGTGTCAGGTAATTTCAGAAAGTCTCACTTGAGCAGCACACACCGAGTGATACCTGCTACAACATTCAATATTACTTTTGCTGAGGGACATCATACTTTTAGGGCTTAGAAGAGAGAAAACCGATGTCTACATGACATTCTGGACCATGCTGTAGCAGTGTAGCTTGTTAGTGGATTTTAACCCCTTGGGAGGGCCTTACAAGTCCCCTTTGTAGTATTTATGTCCCTTTGCGCCAACATTACGTCCCGTTTCTGCCCCATTTGAGGAAAAGTCTTTATGAGAATTATCTTAATTAGCCTCGACCTAGCACTAGCCTCAGCAACACCTCCAGGCTAAGTATCCTAATGAACCTTGACATAGCACAAGCCTCATTAACACCATCAGCTAGATACATGATACAGTCGGTGCTGCTGTGCCAGGTCCTCTTGGAGAAGGAGGTGGCGATAAACGCGGGAGTTGGTGACTACTACCTGGGCTACTTCTCCGCCGATGATGACTAAAATCAGCAAGTCTACAACTGGTACTACCTCCAGAAGAGTGCACAGGTACTGCGCGCGTTCTCACTCACTCACTCACTCACTCACTCACTCACTCACTCACTCACTCACTCACTCACTCACTCACTCACTCGCTCGCTCGATCGCTCACTCACTCACTCACTCACTCACTCACTCGCTCGCTCGCTCGCTCGCTCGCTCACTCACTCACTCACTCAAGTGTTCGCACAAGTATGCATTTATATGCACAACAACTAAAGCTGCATACTTAATTTATAGAATGATGATCCAATGGTCATAGCTGATCTTAAAATGAACGTGCATCCTATCAGCAGAATAAAATGTCGATAAAGTTGTATATAACATGTGCTATCTACTGACCTTTCATGGAAGGTCTGATAAGCTCCTGGTTACCACACACACAAGCACACACACACACACACACACACACACACACACACACACGCACATATCTATATTTATATATATATTATACACCCCCTCCATACACAGACACACGCACACATATATATATATATATTGTACACACCCACAGAGACAGAGAGAAAGGTACACGTACGTATTTAAGCACGTGAACGTACACGTATCGACACCCATCGAATTATCCGGACAATTGTATCACGTTTCCGATCTCCGAAACGACGTGTGAGAAAAAGTGAATAAAAAAGTACACTTCAAATCAGTACGTAAGGCGGTATAAGTCTGAAAATATTTATTTGATGGGTCTACGACCCGTTCAAAGAAGGGTGAGATATAATTTTATCATCGATCAAAAGGAACATTCATATATATAAAACATGAATTACATGATACGTTCATGTCCTTTCAGCCTCTCTAATTACTTAACACCTACCCTCATACCAACCATTCTTCAATTGCCCTCTCTTACTCCTTCTTCCCTAAAATAGCTCGCGCTCATACAATCCTGACTAACGCACGCACGCACGCACACACACACATATTTAGGCCATCGGCCCCAACCTGCTTTTGCATGTTGGTCAGTCCTGCAAGTCCAACCATATGGGGTCACATTGTCAAGTATTTCCAACAATCTCGTTGCGTCTCTTTAGAGCAATGAAGATGTACATCGCTACATTTCTTATCTCGTTTGTTTCCCCTCGAGACAGCAACATAGCGAACGTCGTCAAGGTACTTGACCCTGATGTCAACATAGGTATGGCACTCTAGCAGAAAATGTTCTTCATCTTCCGTTCTATCTTGGCAAAAAGGGCAGTTTTTGATGAAGGTGTTAGAATATCTGTTATTAATATTTATTTCGCTAATTCCTAGTCTAAATCGTATAAGAGTATTTCTGAACTTTTTTATGCTTATTACTGAGAGATACCTTTCTGGATTAAATTATTTTTTAAACTCTCTGTAGGCTAAGTACCTATCACTCGACTGCATTTTGTCAGTCCATTTCTGTACAAATTTTTCTTTCAATCTTTGTTTGAGCAGCAAGATAAAGGCCCTGGCATCTCCTACCCCTCATTAGTCCCACACATGCCTAAATCCGTAGTTCTGCAGGGTATCTTCTATTGCCATCGCCCACAGTAGTCCTAGACTGAGCTGCATGTTGTAAGCTTGGTTTTGGAATCTGGACCTGTCCATGGTGTTAAGTTTTAACCAGTATTTTACAACTCGTATTGTGCTGTTGATACATAGAGGGTATCTCCCGCTCTCGCCGTATACCATATGGTTAATAGTTTTAATGTTTAAGCACAGAAACCTTTTGAGAGCGAATAAATGAACTTTTCAATGTCATTGAAAGGTGTCAGACGCAAGACTTCAGAGGAATATAATAGAATAGGTAAAATCTGGGTATCAAACAGTTTGAAGAAGATACTAGGATTCAGGTTCCCTACCCTCCACATTGTTTTCAATAATTGAGCTACTCTTGCTTTTCCTTTTTTGACAACTTCGTGGAGTGCAGTCGTAAGAGATAGTTTTGTGGTTATAGTAGAACCTACTTGTAGCTGTTTACCACTTCAATTTCATTTTGGCCAATATACCAGTTTTCACTTTCTGATAGATGCCCTCCTTTTCTGAATACCATGATTTTTGTTTTCTCTAAGTTAATTTCTAGCCCAAGATGTTTTGAACACTGCTCTAGGTTTGTAATTTGGCTTTGGAGACCTGTGGGTGTCGTCGAGATAAGTGCAACATCGTCCGCAAACAGGAGGCAGAATATTTCTTGGAGGCAAGGCAAGAGTTGTACTCCGTGTTTACCGTGTGAATGGACGCGGTCCGCCACTTCGTTGATTAAAAGAGAGAAGGTTAATGGGCTTACAGCGAGAGAGACAAGAGGGAGGATGACTAATGACCAGACGATGTGTGTTTGTTCCGTCACATAACACGATATACACACGCATCCTGACTTCAGAGACTGATCAGTGTTTTGCTTTACTGAAACATGGCTTAATCCTGTTTTGTTGTTCAAAGAACGCGCAACTGTCATGTGTGAGTGTCTTGGTTGAGCCATTCGTCCTTAAAACACTCCGAGAGAGGGAGATTTCCTTTACCCCTCTGCTTCACGGTTGCCTCTATTTCTTTAATTAAAAGTAAAAGTTTGCACCTCATTAAACTTAGAAAACGCACAAGAGATTAGGTTGTAGAAGCTATCAGTCTACCTTGATCAACATTTATCTGTATTATGTTTATTTTCTGTAAACCTTAGGTGAACAAAAAAAAACCTTCAGTCGCCTATTTTTGTATCAATACTGCCACTGAGCATTTCCAATTAGAAATAATACAGACAAAAGACAAAAGGCCCACTTTATTAATCCCAGTAGGCAGTTTTACTTGGGAAGTGGGCTCAGTTCTAAAAACTAAAAAAAAATACATACAGAGCAAAAGCTAACTGCAATAAAGGACAAGGGGGTCATAACGAAGTTAAGACGCGACACCGCCTGAAAAAGTACGTCTTAGATGTTATTTATGTGTTTGATAGATATTATTATAATATAATGTAGTTATATATAAGCAGATATTATTGCGTATAAGTGATTTAGGTAACAATGAGAACAAGGAGCAAAATCTTTAATAAACGGTCAAGTTAGACCAAAAAAAGGTTTTTAATGTTATAGCTATTACAAATCGATCGGTGTGTGTGTGTGTGTGTGTGTGTGTGTGTGTGTGTGCGTGTGCGTGCTTATGGAGCTTGTTGGTTTACAGCGTATAACACTTTTCTCTCACAGTCACTACAAGCCAGGTGGGTTTAAACATCGTCAGTTATCGTCCGTCAGCATAAACGTCGCTCGAAATGACGGAAGGGACATAACCGCGATGAAACTCAACCAACTGCAGCACTTTGTTGTGCCCCCCTGTACCGATTGTCGTCTGTTAAACTCTTCAAACCTACACTGATAATAATGTAGACCATAAGAATCAATATGTTAGCGCAGTTCACAACGTACAACACATAGTTTAATGCACTTCAGAACTATGTATGATCATTTTGTCAGAAATTGAATTCAATTTAAAGCATTCTATATTTTTGTTTCTCACATTTTATGGAGTTTACCTCTTCACACAAGTACAAAAACTGATGGAGTGGAATTTTATTCTGTCATTGTATCAAATAGCGTATCATTCCTGTTTGCTATATTTCACACCACAAGTAATGTCTCTAGCTGATGTTTTGTGATCCAGTCATCCGGTTATTCATGTATTCATTTGACCTCTTGTGATGTTTTACTTATTGATCCATGTGACTGTCTGTCTAAACACATTCACTGAGTCACAAGCGATAGTGAGTTTCCTCCCCACCTCTGTAATTTTAGCTGAAGGTAAAACGTGTCTGTTGCTCATCTGAACTACATCTAACTACACCTTCATCTGTGTGGTCTTGTCAAGGTGTTATGTATGTGTTATTCGTCGTACCGATGCCGTGAAAGTGTACATAAGATTTATTAAACTCAGTTCAGAATGTCAACTGTAGTCAGCGCAATAGTCAGTGTAACACAATCATTACTATCAGGCACAGGGAGCTACAGTTGTTCAGACAGGAAGGCTTAAGTGAAACATTCAGCTTTTGATGTAAGTTATCAGTTCCTTATGTACGAAGGTTGTACAACCTATTGTTTTACTTAACAGAGATTTCAGTTCAGACTATTTGTAATTTAAAGCTACCTATGCGAGGGGCGATCTTGTGTATTGATGGGCACCTATTGGAGATCGATTGTCGTACCGTAGACACGAGTAATGTTGCGGTTTATGAATTCCACGTTTTGACCTCGCTTTGATTATGGTGTGTATTACTATATGTATTTTCTAACTGTAGACACGTGTTGAACATGGCCAGAAGGAAATGCTGAACCTTAGCTCCTTAAGACATCTGTCAAGGAAAATCTATAGAAAATAACTTGAAAAGCTAAACTGCAATCATTTGTTGCTAAAATATGAGTACAATTTCGTAAATTAGCGCTGAAAATTCTCTATACAAAAAATTAAATAAGACATGTCAATTTGTTTTTTAAAAAGACCAAATAGGCAAAATCTTTACTTTAACAAATCATCGCTTGCTTTGAACGCATCTCAAAGATCGGGTTTTGTGATTAAAAACAATAACATTATCTCTTTTCTGATAGTTATGTTAATATTAGTAAGATATGGATTAATTCCGCTCTCTCTCTCTCTCTCTCTATATATATATATATATATATATTGTATGTGTTGGATATAACAGGTATCAACAAACAGACACGGAATAATAACAGATGAACAGATGAAAAAGACTTGCTTGCTTGTGTATTTTAAGTTGTTGCGCATTGTTTATGAAACTGTGAAGTTCTGTTCCAAAGAGACACCACATGCTCGCTGCTTCATGGGCGTCATATGTAACATCTGTTACAACCCTAGCTAGACCATATTCTCTTTGTTTTATGAGGATTAGTGTCGACTCTCCTATCACTCATAAAATCAGGTGCACGAAGACATTCAAGCCTGAATAATCGCTCTCGGCCGCATAAGCACTGTAAGCTGATAGTATAAGTCATTAGTCAGATCGGCCTCACGATACAACGACAGTAAAACCACCAATCAAAACAGAACACGTGGCGACACAGGAGACGAAGTGGGGACAGTCTGACATCTCGAATTTCAGTGTCTTTGGTATATTTACGATACCATAACAAGATAACAAATGCGCCGACATTTTACTGCAAAACGTGGATCAACAGAGGTTTACAGACAAAGTCCGTATTTGTGTGGCGGCTGTCGTCCGTTGTTTCTGTTAATCCTCTTGTTTCTCATCCTCGTCGAAAGAAGTGTTTTTCGATTGGTGGGTATGGAGAGAACGCTCTTCTGCTACATACGACTAATCCTATCATCAACAATCATCCATTAATGAAAGAATATTTAAGCCGCTGATTTGGAACGACAGCAGATCCTGGGAGCCGAATGCTTGTCGAAAGATATCAGAACAACTTTTTCTGTATTGGTAAGTACGATAGCTAACAAAATTTAGATAGCAGCGAAAAATTATACCGCATTATTTGTTAATTACAAATTAAAATCACTTTTGGAGTTTGTTAAAAGTAAGATTGAATTGACAAATTTATTTTCAATGAAAGAAGCTGCTTTGCTTTTTTATTTTTGTTTTATGTTCTTGTTTTTATTTTTTACCTTTTTCTACTTTGTGTCAGACATCAACAGTCTTTGCATCACAAGCTTTACACATACTACGACTTCTAAACACAGGACTCGAAACGTACGCTTGTAGGCAAATAGCATATTTCAATATCACTGTAAGCCAATAACAGATTTGAACCTCACTGTCAGCCAATAGCGTATTTGATTATCAGTACTCAGTCTTATATAAACACCAGACATCTTGACCCCGTTTGTATTCTCGTACACGGTAGTCTTGATGGGCTTACTCACGTCATTGCATTCAGCATCAGTCATCATTTGTCCGCTTGTTTTCGAGGATTGAGTTGCCATCCCTCTAGTTGTAACCGGACTGACGATCGCTTCACTCACACGGCCCTAGCGCCATAAATCAGTCCCTTCCTCTTTCTAGTCCCAGGGGAGACGACGGAAATTTCCAAGGAGAATTTTCTTTCTAAAGTTCTGGCTCTCGCTTCTATTTGAGTATGTCTTTAAGGTTTATGTTTGTCAAATTTTTATAATTAGTTTTTTATTACTAGTAGTACCTACTGTACTTATTTCTTTTAATATCGCAATATAATACTGTACGAGAAAGACTAATGGGACTTGCACTTTACATGGTTACAGGTGTTCAACAGGTGGATACAAATGCTACAATTCGTCTTATTTTTCCTGTTCGTGTCTCCTTGTCTTCTGACACAGAGGTATGACAGGTTAGTTCTTGACTTCTGGCAGACAATACATGCAAAAGACTTTATGTAACCAATAAAAAAGTCAAATACCTGCCCTGTCAGGCGTCTAAATAGTATGTAAATAAGGAAGAGTATTGAGAAAAGACTTATATCTGTTTTAGTGACATGTTTCTCTTTTGTTTATTGTCTCAAACTCCTGCACGATTACTGGAGCGCCCGGTCTTTCTGATTTTCATGTCTGCTTATATTTAATGACATGCTTGAGGTGTCATGTAATGCGAAATGTATTAAGCAATAGTAACATTTGAAGACAAACAAGGATTAATAAAGGTGTCTTATAGTGAATTGTATTGTAATCAAAGCATACAGTCGCCAGCAAAATGTCTAATGATGGAAATGGAAGTGTGATGACCTTTATTAAGGGTGTCACACATGATGGTCTCCAAGACAGTTTAAATTGACACAGATATTGGGGGGTCACCTTCGATGTACGAATACTGTCGTATAAAACTATTCTCTATTTGGTTATTCAACAGCACTAGGGTCGTTGAGCTGTTATATTTTATAAACATAAACATAAATAGAAGTAAAATATAAATGCCGTGTACAATATGAATATAGCAAAGGATAAAGTCATCTAAACATATATAGAAGTAAAGTATATATGCCGTATATAATATGAATGTGGCAAAGAGGAGAGTCATCGAGTAACGTTGCTTAAACATTATTGTAAAATGAAGATATAACACTAATGAGACAATTTTTTTAATATTTGTTTCACAATAATAAATCCTTAGAAGTCATAGTTTTTTTTTACTTTTGTCTTATGGTTTTTGTAGAGGGAGGGGTTGTTAAACTTAGAACAAAAGTGACTACTGCTAATGGATAACTTTAAATTATTAATAATTTTCATAAGGGGAAAGTCGGAGTGCCCTGCCAACTTCAGCAAGCCAAAAGACTGGACCAACACAAGCTGTGTGACAGACGAGGACTGTGGTCAGACAAACACTTTGTGCTACATGGACAAGTGTCTCTGCCAACCAGGATTTTTCTTCTCAGCAAATTATTATATGTGCTCTGCCAGTGAGTGGGAAATGGTACCGTGGGATAGGGCTGACGCCAAGAAAATAAATTTCGTTTTCTCCTTGTTAAACTTAAGGATGGAAGAGCTTTTGTATGATTTTTGCATGTGAAATGAATAACTGTTAAAACAATGTAGCCACATTGGGAGAGAGAATATAAAATAAAATGAAAGAAAATATGTAGGCAAAAAAGAAGACATTTATTCACTTGAATCTGAGTGTTGTTTGAAATACGTCAAAAACCTGTTTATTTTAATTTAAAGTGTAAATATCTGTTGCTCACTGTTGTTTATATTAGCATGCAGCACAACCGACTTGCACAAGACCTTCATGGAGTATCCAGACAGCGGTATAAGGGGACACAGTCTTGAGGTCCGGGATGGACTCTGTCTGGAAGACTGCAAGAACCTGTGTCTGAGTACAAGGCGCTGCCTCACCTTTGATTTCAGAGGTTTGTATGACAACATTCTTCGAACATTGGTATACAAAGGTGATCTTAAAGATCGAGGGATACTGTGTACTTTAGCACTGCTACACGTTTAAATTAGGTTTTTATATGTCGTTCTGTGTGTGTGTGTGTGTGTGTGTGTGTGTGTGTGTGTGTGTGTGTGTGTGTGTGTGTGTGTGTTATCTATAGCACGCTTAATAAGTAAAGTCAGCATTAAAGGTCAAAATGTTTTGTCTTTCTATTTTATCTTTTACAGTTAGTAGAGTCTTAATAAATTACAAAAAAATGCCTTGGAGTAAAATTAACACTCCATGGTTTACAGATTTTTATGCAAAATGAATACTGAATATATTTAGTATTTATAAAACAAAGTATGTGAAATTAAATGACATTATAAAATTGCGCGTGTTCAAATAATAATAATAATAAATAATAATAATAATAAATTCTATAGCAACTTTCTCCACCATTAAGGTGGGGCCATTTACGAATGACATGGATGTGTTTACAGTTGTATGGTGTTAGTTCTAGAATCACTAGAAAATATAAAAATTATTGTAGTAAGATCGTCATGTTAGTTTTACAATCACTGAGAAACAGCCAGATTCTGTTCAAGAATTTCCGTAAAACTCCTGGAGGCCATAAACAATATGTTGGGTAGTCGTACACTGATCGTATTCACTGGCGCCCTACGACTAAGGAGAGAGAGTTGTGGAGGCCAGTGAGACACACCTGTCCACTAGGTGATATTAAAACATGGCTGACCATTACACGCCTGTGTATAACAGCTTTGCTATACAAGTATTCTAGAGCATGCAGTACAATTGTATCGCTAATCATACATAAGTCCACATATCTTATGAGTAAGTCCTGCAGGTCTGCACACTGCGAAAGAGACAGGCACATAACTCTAGCATCAGAACTCTACACTAGCAAAGATGGGGCACCACAGCAGAAATGGGGAAAACTGTTCACTTTGAAATCATTGTAAAACTAGTCTCTGACAGCCATGCTCCCAGTGTAAAGAAAGAAAAAAAGAATTACAAATATACAAGTATGTATAATGCGTTTTGTTGAAACATTTTGAGTAAAAGAGAAATGTTTCTAGAAATAATAACTTGCTATCAATATTCTTAAATTAAAATATTATTTTCATGTTCGGTTGCCTCTTTCTATCTCCCGTGCCAGCCGCAGGAGGCCTCTGTCTGCTCCATGACGTCACCTCGCGCCAGTCTCCCTCAGGGTGGTATCCTAAGACAAGTAAAGGCTGGACCCACTACCAGAGATCCTGCCTAACGAAGTTCGTCTCATACCATGAGTGGTACAACTTACTGTGTAACAACAACATGGACTGTCCTGACACATTCAGTCAATGTTTGTCAGGTAGATGTCTCTGTCCTTTAAGCACACTCCTCAAAGAAACCGAGACTGCGTGTCGTGTTGCAGGTAAGTCAGAAATATTAAAATAACTAATAATACTCTGCTTTTGCTAAAACTTTGTATATCGTCGGCTCGTCTGTTGTTTAACACTTGTTATCAGAACCAGGAATATGTCTGTGTTCACGTGAATGTCACCATTACAACAGGTTCACATATTTTTATCAAAACCGGGAAATGTACAAGGATAATCACAGTAATCGTCGTTTTTACGACCTCATGAAACTGTGTGATTAGTGTCAAATACTATCGACTATGCTGCGCTGTGGTAGCCATAGTAACGACCTGTGAACTTGTGTTATTTTCAAGTTTTCCACAGACGTCGCGACGGCTCAGTTAACTTCTACAGGAACTGGGAGGACTATGTAAACGGCTTTGGTAACAACACCGGGGAGTTTTGGCTGGGTAAGACTGGTGGACATAGCTCTCTCATTCTCTTGACTTATCTTTCTTCCAACTGCATAATTGTAATGTCAACATTGGTTTATACATTCAAATTTAGACTCTTATCAAGTATTCTGCTTTATTATGTTGTTTCTGGGACGGATTTTGCTTAATATCCCGGAGGTACATTACCAGTGGAGTATCACCTTGGCCGTCTGTGCTGGAAAGCGCGTAAACCAGTTGTATATAATGTCTTTATTTTTCTTTTCTTTTTTTGTTGGATTATCTGATTGCAGGGTATCGATTTTTTCGGGATTTTATTAACATTAATTATCAATGATAATTAATGTACATTAGCTAAAACATTTTAAGCTAAAATATTATTTTGTGATGTTAAGAATAAGCATATAAGTTGTGAAAGTGTCCTTAAACATCCATATATTCGTGTCTCTGTGTCATAATAATAATTTTATACAATTTTCATTAGGTATCGCTATGTTTGTAAATGTAACTATATATCTGTATTTTTGAACGTATGTGTGTGTCTCTGTGTGGACACTTTACCACCCTAGTCTGTTGTCCTTCCTGGTACAAGCACCCGACGGAGAAATTCGGAAGACGCTCCTTGTCCTTCTCTGGCCCCACTGCTTGAAATGCTCTTCTTCCCTCTCTTCGGCCTGTGCCTACCTTCGAAGCCTCGCAATACTGCCTGAAAACCTTTCACTTCCAGACATGTCTTGCTTAATAAGACAGTTCTGTTCACTTCTTAATTCTTCATCGAGTAATGGCGTTATCTGTTTACTGCTGTTTTTGTTTATGATGCTTGTGATTCTGTATGGTTCTGTATGGTTCACTGTCGTTAATTTGTTTACTTTTTGTGTGTGCAGCGCATTTAGCTCGTGTTTACATGAAAATACGCTTTATTATTATCAGTAGTAGTTGTAGTAGTAGTATACACAATTAAGTAATGAAAATTAAATGTATTGAGGCACTGGATTTTTTATCCTCTTAAGTCTAAGAATGATATTATAATTTTTAGCTTTATATAGCAAACTAACCGGCTAAGTTATCGACAAGCAATACTTCTGTGGTTTCTAAGAACTTTTGAGAAAAAAAATAAAAATATTTGATTGTCTGATTTATCTCTTAATTTGAGATAATTGCCATGTCTTATCTCAGGCTTGTCCAGGCTTCACAGGCTGACCAAAGCGAGACCCACCCGACTGCGTGTAGACCTTCGCGAGGTGAATGGAGAACATCACTATGCTGAGTACTCGTCATTCAGTGTGGGTGGTCCTGAGACAAACTACAGACTTACCGTCTCCGGCTACTCGGGTAACGCGGGTACGTGACAATTAAAAAGTAAGATAGAGTGAGACGCAGGCTAACTGCCGGGCTGCCTGTCTGTCTAGAAAAGGAATGAGTGGATCACTAGTTTAGTGGGTGTGTCCGTGGGCGTGGAAATGCGTAGATGTGTGTGTGGATGAGATCGTCTCCTATCACGCTTTCCTTTCATGTAACAGCTTCAGAGAGAGGTTCTACTTTTAAAAAATGTAAAGATAAGTGGCAAGAAAGGAAAAATGAATCTTCGTGGTTTTTGCGTTCTTGGGAGATTCTGTCCGTTTTCCTAAGGGCTGTATTATGAAGTCCTGACCAGATTTATCAAAATAGTAATTTAATTACAAAGTAGAAATGGTTGAGATGAGGCTTAGTCTTTTTTCCATCTGTTTAAGTCTATAAGGTTTTGACAGAATGCGAATTATGGATTGTGTATCATTTTAGAAGTATTATAAATTAAATTTGCCTGATGTGAAGATTTTAGGAAGTGTATTTTTCTGTCCCGAAATTGTGGAGCTACTTTGAACAAAATTTACAAAAACCATGTGCAGTGAAAACAGACTCAAGTAATGAAAATATTAATATGAAGTCGTTCGTCATCGCCATCACTATCGCCATGTGCCTTTGGTGTGTTTGAGACTTGGGAACCCTCGGGCTCGAACACGTACAGTTGTATTTGTGTAGGTATCTCCGGTTCTGTAAAAGTGCTACTATAGCATGATAAATACAGTATATCAGTATACGTTCACGGTGGGAAAGTATTTTAGGTACCTGTGATTTATTTCAAATACACCCAGTATAGTTGTCTCGATCTCTACTCTAGAACTGCTTTTTGTTGGGTTAATTGTCATTTGTGGTGTTTCACGTTTCCATGATAAACAATTCATACAGAATACTTTTATTAATTGATAGATATCCTGTATCGTTTCTTTTAGTGACACAATTTGGGTGTAGAGGGACTTTTTGTTTCTAATTGAACATAATTGCAGTTTGTGTTTTTCTGTACGTATGGATAAATGTGCTTTGGGGGTATACATTGTGTTTGCTTGTGTTTGTGCGTGCGTGTATGTTTACAGGTGATAGCATGGCGTATCATAACGACCAGAGTTTCTCAGCCTATGACCGAGACAATGACAAGTGGTCTGACAACTGTGCCACTCTTCTACACGGCGCCTGGTGGTACACCGCGTGTCACTACTCTAACCTCAACGGCCGATACAAGGCGGACGGGGCTGTGGGTCATGACGGCATCAACTGGCGTACCGCCCACACTGACTATCGGAGCTTCACGTTCAGTGAAATGAAAGTCAAGCCAGTGTAACACCGCCTGGTCTCCTGTACTCTCACTGATTACACCGTCAGTCTACTGTACACCACACCTTTCATTGATGATGTTGGCTCAGTGCAGATTGTTGTTCTCGCAATACATGCGTTTGTAAACTCAATGTAGTCTACTGTACTTTAGTTATGTACTCTGGTGAAGCAAATTGTTCTCTATTATTCAATTGTTTTATTGTTTGTCTTAGGATTAGTTTTGCTGGGATAAATATATATATATAAACAATTTATTCTTAAATTTTAAATTTATTAGTTCAAAATATTAATTGTTTGAGATCGTAAATAGGGGGAAATCAATGTGTTGTGAGATATTTTATTTCTAGAATGGTAGTTAACTTAGAAAGAGAACAATAAACCCAAAGTTTTATTTTCAAAATAATGTAAAAGTAAAGAGACTGGTGGCATCAAACATTGTTGTTCAGTATGTTCTTTACAGTCTACAACTATGCACGACCCACTTCACATTTTATGTGAAAGACCAAACAGTTAAGTCCATTTTGTAGTATGTTGTGAAGCTTAACTACATCCTTGTGTTAGGCAATTCAAATGAAATTTTACACTTTGTCAAACATTTTGCATACTGTTCAGATCAACAATTTAAGTATTGTAAAGAATTAATCGATATTTAAATAAAAGCAATTAAAATTTAAATATTATTGTTGATATTCATTTAAGCATTCGTCTACATGTGATTACTGTACTTTTTACTCACTATTCCCTCCATTTTAACGTGTAGATTAATGGTGGTGTGTGTATTAACGATGATAACAGACGTTAGTATATTAAATATTTTACACAAATATAAGAAGCAAACATTATTTTAACACTTTTTTCTACACCCAAGCATCGAAACAGCAGACACACTAGCTTAGCGACACTAGTCTTACACCATCGACATCAACACAAGTTGTTTCCATCTTTCTCTTTTTTCTCTCTCTCTCTTTCCCCTGACACACTCTCATTGCTTTTAACTAGATTGCAAGGGAAATCTGGAAACATCAAATACCTACCTGAAGCTCCCTCCGGCACCGTTTGTTACTTTTTGTAACGATTTTTGTTAACAGCGGCAATTGCCAGAGATAAGTACTATCGTAAGTACTATCGCCGCAACATTGCAGACCTTCAAATGTTTATATTTTGATAAGGTTTGCATTTGCAGTGCTAGACGTATGCTTGGCAATCTTTCTTCCTCCTCATTAACGGGTAAACATGTAGAAAGATGCGGAAATGAACAAGGAAACGTACACACAAAAGTGGTGATATCTAAAAGCATAAAGTATTTTTAATGAGTAGTAATTACGATTTGTGATCATTATGGACGTGCCTCACTATGACAGACACATTTAAAAAGTAGCAATATAGAAGAGCATTAATTAGTTTAAAATGTGTAATCATTATTATTTCGACAATCCACACCCAATCACCATGGAAGCTGATCACGTGGCATCAGAATAAGAGATCGTCAGGACCGCGAGAAGAAAAAAAGCTGCCTCCATAAAAATAACTTGAACCAGGTGACTAGGCTCCTAATAAAGGGAGCTAACAAGTCAATGCGCCTGTCACCACGACAGTTAGAATCTGTTTGTATGTCGACTCCGACGTCACTAGTTCTCGCTTCCATGTGTATGTGTGTGCGTGCGTGCTTTTGTAAGTTTGCCCAGTTGTCCTTGCAGAGACGAATAGCAGATTAACTGTATCTTTCATCCTTCTATACTCTATAGGATAGGAAGCCGTGTGTTCAGGAGAAGAAAATACAGGCGATGTAAACCTAACCTGTAAATTTTAGCTTCCATAACCCATCCATTAATTAATTACCCGCTACTATTCTCACTTACGATAAACGAGCGTCGCTAACAGTGTACTACGTCACACTAGTGCACCATTCAGAACACTGACAGCAGTCAACACCAAACAGTGTACTACGTCACACTAGTGCACCATTCACAACACTGACAGCCGTCAACACCAAACAGTGTACTACGTCACACTACTACACCATTCACAACATTGACAGCCGTTAACACCAAACAGTGTACTACGTCACACTAGTGCACCATTCACAACACTGACAGCCGTCAACACCAAACAGTGTACTACGTCACACTAGTGCACCATTCACAACACTGACAGCCGTCAACACCAAACAGTGTACTACGTCACACTAGTGCACCATTCACAACACTGACAGCCGTCAACACCAGTGTACTACTTTAGCACGAGAAAACCAGACTTTAACGTCCGAATAATCCCAACTGTCGCTCATTCACTCTCTCTCTCTCTGATTGGTGATGAAGGCTGTCAATGTTGTGAATGGTGCTGGGGAAGGAAAGGGAGTAAGAAAATAGAAGAAAGTGTCCACATATACCTTTACAAACAATTTTACCTAACAATACATTGAAACTTGCCATGCACAAAAATTAGAATTATCATTTATAAACACATTTCAATACTAGCTTCAACCCAAATGTTTTTTTTAATTCCTTTTCTTCCCACATACAAACTCAATGCGCGAATGCCAGCACAAAAACACACACACACACACACACACACACACACACACACACACAAATCTTAGTGGTTTTCAACGTATACCACTAATCTCTCACCGGTCACTACAGGCTGGTAGAGGTCGTCAGCGAAAACGTCGCTCAAAATGTCGGAAGGGGCTTAACTGCGACTAAAGTTCACTAAGTGCAGTACAAGTGTTGTCTTCCCTTAACAAAGTAGACCACAAAGATCAATGCGATAGAGCAGTTAACAATCTACAACACATATTTCAATGAATAGGAGAACTATGTGACTATTTTGTGAGAAACTGAAAGCAGCTTTAAAACATTTTAATATTTCGTTCGCCACATGTAATGGAGTTTACTTCTTCACACAAGCACAGAATAACTGATAGAAATTTTATTCCTTTATTTTATCACATAGCCCATTATTCCTGTTTGATGTTTATGCCTGTATTAAGTTTTTTTCACACCACAAGTGATGTCTGTAGCTGATATTTTGGTATCTAGTCATCTGAATATTTATGTATTTATTTCACCTCTTTTAGTATTTTACTTATTGATCCATGTGACTGTCTGTCTAAACACGTACCATCAGTCACAAGCGATAGTGAGTAGCATATTGTTTTTGGGAATTGATGCTAGCGATTTCTTTAAAAGTTAATAAATAATTTTCGACCAGCCTATCATTAGTGAATTCATTATTTGACAAAAGGAGTCTTCGCTCTTTGAACGCATGTATCTGATGTCGAGTGAGCAAATCACATATATGCAAGTTTGACATTTACTCTTATTACAAATAGACGCCGGCCACTCTATCCTCTCCCTCCTCTGTTCTCTAAACTGTTCTCCCCTGTCACGTGCACTCTAAGGTGACTTTCCGTCCCCATTTCCCATCCCTTTCTAAAAACAACAACAGGTTTGTGACACCCACCCAGCTACTGTTTCTCAGTCAGTCATTGATGCATTATTTCCACTTCTTCATTAACGTCTGGAAACTTTTCCCATTCCCATTATTGAGAGTGAGTTTTCTGCAACAGCTTAGGATAGGGACATCAGCAGTCAGACTGTTGCTACGTTGATGCCAAACATTCACACGTGTACAATGAGCTAAAACTATAGACCAGGGATGATTTACATTTGTGAATCTTTCTTCATGTTTTACTGCCGTTGACAGTATCATATATTTAAGACAACATAATGTAGCAACAACAAGGCTTGCTAAACGTATGACCAGGACAACGACTGCTTATCTGTGTCCCTCTGACAGTCTAGTGATGCTGGTTGTATATGTACTCTATCGACAACCATCTGGCGGCCTGGTGGAGGTTTAGTTTTAAGCAGAATTACGATTGAGGACAAAACGATTAAATTCCAGATTTGTTGATTAGTTAAAGATCCAGTTTCGAATGTGAAACAGTGAACTAAACACAATAGTCAATGTCATGATAAGCTTTGAACTGTTTACTTGCATTACAAAGACGAATTAGTACATGAATGTCACTAGAAGTGTGTTTAATGCGCTAAAACAAAGTTGAATCGGTACTTTTCTATGCGTGGAGAGACCGCCATGCAAAAAGGAGAGATCGCGTGACCTCTTGACCGGAACTACTTCTCGTGACGTCATCCTCAGGAGGATGTTAGTGTTTACCTTCAAGCTGCTTTCGACCTTGTGCATCACGCTTTCTCTGTCATCTCTTACATACAACAATATGGCTCAGCCATACACAGACGAGCCCTTAGTGTCGAATTACGATGTAGGAATAACGTGGTCGCAATCTAGCGATGAAAAAACAGAGACGACCGACAATCCTCCATTAGTGACAGAAACGGAAAAATAAACAAAAAGGTAGATAAAAAATAATTTGATGTTTACATCTGTATCCTCAACTTTCTTCCTTGAAACTCATGTTCTTGAAAACTGTTCAAAATTCTGTTCCTCAGTCTCTAAGCAGTTATTTTAGATTGTGTTTTTATTCTACTCTATGCAAAATCCCGTGTTATGCACGTGTGATTGTGTTAGGCCCTAGAAAATTGTATTACAATCGTAACTTTTAAAAAATACACATACGCTTTCTTGTTTTTATTTATTTAGCAAATTCACATGCTGTGAAGAGTATGTTGTTTAAATGTTTTTGTGCAGGTGACTAGTAGTGGAGAAAATGTAGGCTTAGTGTGCTATAGATAATTAACTTTGCAAGTCAAAAATGTGGGAATACCATTTTGAAAGCTAACAAGACTTAACTCATATTTAATAGAAGAAACTTATATAATAAATGCATTTTTATTTTCAGAAATGCATTTTGGCTGACAAAAGCGCAGAAAAAAATATGCCAGTACTATTGTCTCTTTACTATTTATTGACTTGTTACATCTACTCCCATCTGTCAGTGTGGCAAATGTCAAAGTTAGACAGCAACAGCAGATCTACCATCAGACGCTGCTTCCTCTCTTTTTCTTTTCTCTTCAGTCCGGCTAAACAGCATTGGGAAAGCTTTCGATCCTAGCCGTGGGAGAGCAGGAATCCCATTCTCCTTGCAAAGCCGATACTGAATCGTGAAGCACTCGTCTGTGAAGTGTTTTGAGCAGACGACATCGTGCTCGCAAGGCATCCACAGCTTTCCCGACCCAGGAACTTTTCTATTGATGTTGAGACCCACTGCAAGCAAAGCTCTTGATTTTTCGGGAACTAGCAGCACATTCGAGAGGCAGTTAAACATGTCTGCGTGAAGCTGCAAACAGAAGACCGGTCGGTCTGAAATCGGCAAATAACGAAAGAGTAACATTCTCGTTCCACCATCCGATGGGCGTATTGTGTTGTCGACGTCATCGTGCACCTTCTTAAACAGAGAACTTTCTCTAGACTTTCTCCATTGTGACCGCTGTCTAACATCAACTGTCTTTGGTCCCCACCTCTGTGACTTCAGCTGAAGGTCAGACGTTTCTGTTGCTCATCTTAACTACAACTGAAGATCAACAGTCTCCACTTTACTTCACCTTTATCTTTGTAGCCTTCTCAAGGTGTTATGTATCTGTACTACCTATGATGGGGAAATGTGCTTACAAGACTTATTACACTCGGTTCAGTACGTAGCCTAGGAGGTAAACTGTAGTCAGTGTGACAGAAACATTTTTATCAGGTATAGGAAGGTGCAGCAGTTCCGACAGGAAGGCTTAAGTGAAACATTTAGCTTTTGACGGATGCGTTAGTGTTAACTAAAGGGTCTTGATTAATGAGCGTGAGTAGCTCGTTGAGTTCAGAAATCTGGCAGTGTCAACTTCCAAAGGGAACACAGAAGGTTTCGTTATCCAAAACAATAAATAATTCTTCAATTTCAGACTGAGTAATGCTAAACAACAATACACGCCTACCCTAAAACCTAAACAACTACAGTGGCGACACACGCCTACCCTAAACAGTGAAACTCAGTGGCGACACACGTCTACAATACTCTAACCTACTCCTTCTTCTCTCTCTTTTAACGATCATACTTACGTTACACGTGCGCTCTCTTGCTCGAACATTTGACACTAAATCAAGTCAGCTGTTGTCGAGGATTTTTTGATTTCGGACCATTTTGTGCAGTCCTTGGTGACTGATCTTTCTCGACCAAGGCGTAAAAAGATATTTGTGTTGTGTAGAAATTTGAAGAAGATTGACCTGAACGCTTTGAGAGAAGACCTGCTTCAGTCAAAGTTGTTATTAGATCCTCCCACGGATGTTAATGAGTTAGCAGAGTTATATAATCAGACTTTATTAGAGCTGCTTGATAAGCATGCGCCTGCAGTTAGCAAAATTGTTGTAGATAGACCAGACTGTGAGTGGTTTTGTGAGGAGGTGAGTGAAGCCAAGAAACAGAGACAGCTGGCAGAGAAAAAGTGTAGGAAGACCAAACTTGAGATTGACAGACAGCTGTATAAGTTAGCCAGAAATAAATATGCTTGTGCTGTAAAAAAGGCTAAATCGTTATTCGTGCAGGGAGCAGCTAGAGGCTGCGAGTGGAAATCCCAGAAAGACTTTTGACATTGTGAACAGCCTGCTGGGTAACAACGGAACTAGTCCGGTTCTTCCTGAGGTGGATGACAAGTGAGCTGCTGATCAGCTGTCTTCCTTCTTTGTTAATAAGATAAAGGAAATTAGTGCTGGACTTGAGAGTGCAGCTTGTGAGTTGCCAGAGTGTGAGGAAGACTATTCTGTGCCATTTGCTGGTGTACCGCTGACTTCTTTCACGTCTATTGATGAGAGCTACTTGAGGAAACTTGTAGCAAGATCAACAAAAACTTCATGTGCTGTGTATCTTGTACCAACTAAATTTATTATTCAACTTCTGGACATTCTATTGTCTTGAGCACACGCAGGGGAGGGTATTTCCCGCCGTCTTCGTTTTTCCAGGAAATCAAACAGCGTGACCTTTGTTAACCTCTGGTCATTTAGTGCGTAAAACAACTATTGATACAACGTGGAGTCGTTCACACCCACCTGTGTTCACCTGTAAATACGGCGAACAGCACAGGACAGGAGACAGGTAAAGCTGTCAGTTATCGCATGTGTCGTCAAACAACTGTCAGCGTCGATCAGCTGTAACGTTGTGCTATTAATAGTACTGAGTGTAAAAAAAATATGTATACACAGTAGAGGTGATGTCACTTGGAACTAATGGGCGACGTGTTTCAGTGACTGGGTCTTGAGTACGAGTAAATGACGGTAACAGTCATCTGTCCAGAGTCGCCAAGTAAATCACCTCATTCACACGTAGACTGAGAGGATGTGTAGGTGAATCGTACCCAGACTTTATACTGCAGCTGATTGACGTGGAAGTGCATGGTATGGACAGTCCATTTTATTGCAACATCGCGGCGTGTGGGTGATGTGGACTCTTTCGTGACTGTTGTATTATTAGCTATTGAAGTGGTAATTATTGTTACTTGCGATTGAAACGATTGTTTCCGTCGTTGTTCCTAGCTCCACTGCGCACCTTATACCGATTTCTTAAGAGTTGAATGACTTGTTTGTGTGAAAATAGAGTCATGTCGAGACTGGCAGAGGACAGGAGGTAAGTCTGGTGTCTACCCCATTCAGCTGCCAGACAACAAGGAAACCCTGACAGTGTGGTGTGACATGGACTCTGGCGACAGCGGCTGGCTGGTACGTGTGGTCGTGTTTGTCAGTGTGTATAAGTCAGGTAGTCAGTGTGTATGACTCAGGTAGTGTCTGTCATGTACACTGTATACTGCTCGCAAACGTGTGACACCGCTTATACCCAGAGTTACATACTGACATGTTAGTTTAAATCGCAGTGTGTATCACGCATTTGCTTGATGTATTTTGTACCCATATAATTGATCACAATCAGTTAATTTCACTTAATTTTACGGACGATTAATCAGAATCAGTGAATAGTATATGTTCACATGAATGTCACCATTATCACAGGTTCACATATATTTTATCATAACCAGGAAATGATAACAGTACGATTGTGATTACAATAAGTAAACGTCGTTAGCTGTTATATTTGATCAACACTGAATTTATGAACTAATTAAACTGTGTGATTAGTGTCGAAGACTATCGACTATGCTGCGCTGTGGTAGCCATAGTAACGACCTGTGAACTTGTGTTATGTTCAGGTTTTCCAGAGACGTCGCGACGACTCCGTTGACTTCTACAGGAAGTGGGAGGACTATGTAAACGCCTTTGGTAAAAACACCGGGAAGTTTTGGCTGGGTAAAACTGGTGGACATAGGTCTCTCATTCTCTTGCCCTATCTTCCTTCCTACTGCATAATTGTAATATCAAAATTCGTTTTTACATTCAAAATTAGGCTCTAATCTATTCTATTTCATTATGTTGGTTAATATAAAGGTTGTCGTTTCTGTTGTTTGACGATGTGTTTTGCTCTATGATGCTTATTGCCCGCTGTTTTGTCTACTATTACCTTAGCATGTGTTGTATGCTGTGATTATGAAAGAAACACAACGCTGGAGAGGAAATACGTCTCTGCGGTATATCATGTGTCTGTTTTTAGTTTTTGTTGGAGTATCTGACTGCAGGCTCTTGTTTTATAAGAATTTTATTTAAATTAATTATCAAAGATAAATCAAGGTAAAATATTTCAAGCATAAATATTACAGTAATTTTGGATGTCATCAATAATCATATCGGGTGTAAAAATGTTCTTCAATAAATCTATTTATTTATATTTGACGACATTCAGTCTGTTAAAATGGCCTTCCACATACATATATCCGTATGTGTCATATTAATACTTTTATACCAGTTTAAATAGATATCGCTTTGTGTATAAATGTAACTCTATGTCTGTGTGCCTGAACATATGAATGTGTCTCTGTATAGACGCCTTACCGTCCTATTCTGTTGTTCTCTCTGTTTCACGCAACCGACGAGAAATTCGGCAGACGATACTCGTCTTTCTTTGGCTTCACTGCTTGAAATTCTCTTCCTTCCTCTATTCGGCCTGTGCCTATTTTCAAAGCCTTTAAATCTTGAATAAAAACTGTCGTCTTTCAGAAATATCTTGCTTAATAAGGAGCACAGTTGTGCCCACTTCTTTATTCTTTGTCTAGTAATGTCATTATCTGTTTACTGCTGTTTATGTTTATGATGCTTGTGTTTTTGTATTGTCGTTTGTTGTTCTTTTTCTTGTGCAGTGTATTTCACTCGTGTTTTCATGGAAAATACTCTTTATTATTATTAGTAGTAGTAGTAGTAGTAGTTGTTGTTGTTGTAGTAGTAGTATTAGTATGCCCAATAAAACTAAGAATAATCAATAAATTTTGAGGTTTATATAAAAAAATAGGCGGATAGATGTATTGACAAGGAATACTTTTCGTAAGAACTTTTGAGCAAAATAAATACAAATATTTTATTATCTGATTTCTCTATTACCGTGAAATAATTGCCATGTCTTATCTCAGGCTTGTCAAGGCTTCACACACTGACCAAAGGGAGACCTACCCGACTGCGTGTAGACCTCGGCGAGAAGAATGGAGAACATCACTATGCTGAGTACTCGTCATTCAGGGTGGGTAGTTCTGAGACAAACTACAGACTCACAGTGTCCGGCTACTCGGGTAATGCGGGTACGTGACAACTAAGCAATAAGAAGTAGTGAGACGCATGCAAACTGGAAGGCTGACTGTGTGGATGCCTAAGGGATGGGTAGGTCACTACATTTGTGTGTAGGTGGGCATAAAAGTGCTTAGATTGGTGTGTGGATGAGAGCGTCTACCGCGCGTGTTTCCTTTGATGTTAGACTTGAAAAAAAAAATTGTAAAAATAAGGAGCAAGAACAACGAAAAGTGATTCTATTGAGTTTTTTTTCGTTCTTGGGAGATTCTGACCATTTTCTTCAGCGTTGTACTATGAAGTCCTTACTAGAATTGTAAAAATAGTCATTTATTTATGTGAAGCATTGTTGAGGTGAGTCAAAGTCATATTTTCTTGTTTGAATCTGTAAGTTTTTTTTATTGAATACGAATTATAAATTGTGAAAGATTTTAGAAGTGTTATAAATTTAAGCTGATTGATGTTAATGTTTTAGGAAGTGTATGTTTTCTTTCTCACAATTTCTCTTTTCCTGAGAGAATACACGACAATAAGAATGGCGATTAAAGTGCAGTAGTTAAACTACATAACGGAGTTCTGTTGTTGTGGTGTTCTTACTGGAACAAAGTGTTCAAAGTGGACTTTCATAATATCGTGGTTATTAAAATCTCAAGAGCTCTTACCAATACTACTACAGATGTGTACCTCGTATGCGCATATCTACCGCCTGCTGACTCTCCGTTTTGTGAGACATCAGGCTTTAGTAATGGGATGCCTATCCTAGAAGAATGTTTACTGGAACTTTCGGAAGGCTATACTGAAGCTTCATTTATCATCTGTGGGGACCTTAACGCTAGAACATCAAACAAAACCCATATATACGAAGAACTTTCAGCAGAAATTCCAAGTAAAGATGATGCTAGCACCACGGACATTAGACAGTCTCAACATCATGTCATAAACGGTGGTGTTGAGTTATTGTTAGAGCTGTGCTCAGCCTTTGATCTTTCTATTTTAAATGGATCATGTGATGGCGATGAAAGTGGCCACTTTAACTTTATATCCCAATCAGGCTGCAGTGTTGTAGACTATTTTATCTTTTCTAATTCTATTGGTCATCTACGACAAAAACTAACTGTCGATAAACGCTTGGAATCGCAACATATGCCGTTAATATGCAGCCTAAGCTGTAAATCACAGCTATCACTAGAGTCGGTTACTATCCTCACCTCCTTTGAGAAACTACAATGGAACCCAGAGTTAAAATCAACGTTTATGTCCAACCTACGCTTATCAGAATTTTTAGACTTGCTAGACAGAGCCAGAGATATGATTTATAGCGATGTGAATGCAGCTGTGAAAATTAATTCCTTACATTCGTGGTCATTAAGTCTATGTTAGAGTGCAGATGACTCTGAGCAAAATCACAGTGCTTCCAAAACTTTGAGAAGTTTGTTTATGCACTTTTGTTTTTCGGGGTGAAAAGTGTGTACACAGATTTTGCGCCTTTGCATGGCGGCTGAACACATAAAGTTGACATCTCATAGAATGACAGATGTAGTTTACCTTTCAGAAGCAACAGATGGGGTTTACCTTGTCGGCCAATCATTTGATTAATTTTATGGCTTATGGCAGCTATATGGATGTCATGCTGCTTACAACATGACTAATCTTCGTGATTTTATATGGACCAGTAAACTTGTGTATGGCGTGATATTGGGTGGTGACAGTTGGGCGATGGTAAAAGCCTTGTTAATAAAAAAATATATTGGACCATAACAACAGGCTATTGTATTAACAAAGGTTTTTGCACTATACATAATCAGGTATTGTAGGTGCATTCTTGATTTCCTTGTTGTAATTTTGTTTTGATTATATATATTTACATATGTATATGATATATGCTACTTGCCCACTTATTTCTTTTTTTCTTTTTTTCATTGTTGAACTAGAGCACATTCTCATATTCAAATTGCCCACTGGGACAAATAAAGTTGATCATTGTCATTGTCATTGTCTTAGAAATGCTTTCTATAACACAGAAGACTGGTTATCAGAGCCATTTTATTAACCAGCAAGATCATATTTTATTTTAGTTTTATTTGTCTATGTGCTTTTGTGCGTGTGCGCTCAGGCACACACACACACACACACACACACACACACACACACACGCACTGGGTGAGCTGTTCTCAACTGAGCAGGTCGGACGATTTCTTCCAAACCTTACAATGTCTCTGGAGTTATTGACAAATTATTTGAGTTTAAAGTTATTATGCAATATACAGTGTGTATATCCGAGTTATAACCAGCATGGCAAGCCATAATCTCCATTTTTCAGCGACATGTGTCTATTTCTTGTGGACTTTTAACAGTTTTATGTGCCGGCGAGCAGTGCTCACACACCTCAGTACACTGTGTGCGGTTCAGAAGAAGACACTATGCAGCCTGTGTGACTGTCTTGTTTATAAAGGGTGCGTTACTCAGGTGTAGAGACATAGAAAGCAACCCAGGCCCTGCAAAAAGACAGGCTATGCCATCGACATCGACATCGTCATCTAAACTGATGGAAGTCTCTCACCCTGGGTCTACCAAAATAAAGACTAGAGGTGAACTTTTCTAAAATGTTTTGCGCTCAGAGAGAACTTTTCCGTATCTTTGAACTTAGCAAAGTTGACAATGACAGGATGTTAGACGGTGGGCTCTCTATATTGTTATGTTGTTCTCCATATTTAGTTTATCTTTGAGGAGAGATTCTATAACAGATTCACAGTCTGCCCAAGTCTCTGTTTGCCCCTGTGGTGAGAGAATATTATAGGAGATTATATTTTTACCTCTGTTTCTTGCCTCTATATCGTCTTGTTTGTATTTCTGCTAAGAGATCTTTTCCTCAAGCGCCATATTTTCTTTCATCACAGTTAATTGTTCCTGTAATTTAGCATTCATGGTGTTAATTTTTTGTCTGTAGAACTCAACACTTTCACAACATCTGCTATGGACGGTTGCTGTGGTGTTGTGTTTTTTCATAGTTTACTGCCAGGTGTGCTGACGAATGTGGGGACAAGTCATGTTGCTCATCCCGGGGGAAACCGGCTGCAGTGGAAGACCACGGACGCCCAAAGTACAGGGACTATTCCCACCCCAACTTCACCTGTAACTTATTTTATCTATGAATATTTATGATCGTGCCCACTCAGACATATAAGTGTATTGATAAAGTTCATGGAACCTTAAAGACCATGCTCAGAAGAGTAACCACCAAAGACCCAAGTCAATGGCACAGATACAGTCCAGTCCTGCGTGTAGAGAGTCTGTGCACACTTCCACGGGGCTCTCGCCCTTGAACTGTTGTAAAGCGAAGAGCAAGATGGCCGATGGAGCTTATAGTTGAAGATAGAAGAATGAACATCAGTACAAACCAGGGGAGAAACCCTTTCAGTATATCATTGATCTAAAAGATATTCTAAAGGACTCCCTGCAACAGGCCGCTCAAAACTCAGAAAAAACCTCTAAAACTATCAAAAAGTATTATGAGCGACACGTGTATGAAGGCAATCAAGTGTTGGTGCTAAGTCCTACCAAGGTGAGTGAATTGTTGATGCAGTGGAAAGGCCCCTACACCATCGAGAAGAGCTGAGGCTTGAGTACCTGTCGGGAATAAAACATCGAGAAAAAACGTATCACACTAAGCAAAAAACACGTATCGCATTATTAAAACATTAAGGAAACAATAGGACATTAATAAATTATCAATAAAAACGTATCACACTAACCTGCTGAAGCTGTATACTGGCGACAGGAGGTGCCTCAAGTGCATCTTACACAGATCGTAGGTGAAACCCCTCTCCTGTATTGCCCCTTTCCTATCTTACCCCTCTCATGTCTACCCCTTTTTTTCTGACTTCAATTCTAGTGCTTCTTCACCCGTCCAGTTCCATGAGGTCCTTTTCCTTCATCTCTTATTCCTGACCAACAAATTCAACCTCTTTCTGCTCCCAAAGACAACTCGCCTGACAAAAGTTTAATAGAATTTACTAGAAAATATTCACCACTCATTCCCGTCGACAAAAGCCATACCCAGTACCCTTCTCACTCTAGTAAAAGATAGAAAAAGAACATGCCATGCTCAACCTTGGAGTAATTTAGCCTTTATAATCACCCTAATCTTCATCAGTCCTACAAGTTGAAAATACCAACATAGTGTGCTTCTTTGTTGAATATCGCTTGCTGAATCACGGGATTTGACATTGAACAAAATCCTCACCCAAAATCATTGTAAAAGAAACAAGCTAATTCAGTTATTAGTTATTACGGAATAATTTATATAAATCTTCTCTGCCTTTATTGTTCCCATATAAGATTCTATCAATGGGGCAGTCTTAGAAACATCTATTGGACCCCCAGTGTAGAACAGCAGTAGAGAGAATTCAATCACTTCTATCCATCCATCCCATCCTGACTAACAGACTTCTTACTGCCTTTCCACGTACTGCAAATAGACTCTAGTGCAGTAGGGTCAGGGGTGTGGCTTCTAAATCTGCAGGAAAAAAACTTTTTACCATCTGCATCAGTAGGAAATTTTTAGAGAAAGAATCGAGTTATCGCCCCGTGGAGTGAGACTGCTATTGATAGTAATGACAGTGTGAAGGAAAATAACTATCACTCGATGATGACTTGTAAGTATTGTAAGTCAGTTCATTATCCATTATACCATAACCTACGTACCCAAAACTGGTGAGCTGCGAAAAGTGATTCCCAGGGGCTAGATCATGCTGTGCTACAGGTGGGGAGGGGGGAGAGGCGGGTGATGGCGATGTGTCGTAAGGAGTCAGATTGACCACCCGTCCATCATGTGCTAGCTAGGTAGTGACTGGTTGTAGTGAGGTAGGGGAAAGGTTTGGAGTGAGTGTGTAGGTCGGTAGGTGATGTCAGTCAAGATATCAATTACTGATGAAAAAACAAAATCTACCGCTGCTCCATTCTTCTATAGAACATACGGCAACTGGCTTGAGCCATAGAATCGCTGACTGTTTTTGCAGCATTGAAAGTATAGGTAAATCTTTATAATGTCTTATGTAAATCATCCTGTTCATATCTGTGCACCTGTTAGAGAGATCGTTGGGAATAACACCCTTCCACTTCGCTCCCTTTAATTTGACTATTGAGAGTGAACACAGCGAGCAACGAAACTTTTATTCGGAAAGTTCGTTTTCTTAACAAAGTCACAAACTCGCGTTCAAATAATTTTAAGAACAAAACTGCGTTCTTTTAGTTTTTTTCAGCAATTTGAATTTAAAACCTGAATGACTAAGCTGTTTAAGTTGGAACACATATTACAACAATGATGAGAGACGAAGGTCACATCGTACGTATTTACTCCATACTGTATTAGATAATATAAATAACTGTACATTTTATCATTACAGAAGCTAAATAACTATACAATTTATCACAAAATAATTTTAAGAAGTATACAATGTATCATTACTGAAGTTAAATAGCTATACAGTCTACCACATATTATTATGCAAATACCTATTCAACCTACCACTTTACTTTCTCTACTTAACTACACAGTCTACCATATTACATATTCCAAATGACTAAATAATCTATCAGATAACATAATCTGCATAATTATACAATTTACCACTTTATATATCTATACTAAAGGGTGATAGCTAAGTCTTCCTATTTAACTTCTCTTATTAATGATTACTGTTATTAAAGTGCATATCGAATTCAAGGACAAGTGGACTGATATTTACAGCCACTATGTGGTGCACACCTTGGCCATACGTCTCACACCTTAAGTCTTAAGACAAAGATCAATGTGAGGCTCAGGAAGCGATCATCTGTCATCTACCAGAGCTAAGCCTACTGTAGATTTCTCTTCTCTTAATCTTGATCCTGATTAATGATTCGGTTGGCTTTCAGAAGCAGACTATATAATTGTTCCCGCCATCTTCCACTGCTCAAGCTCTGAGTTCTGCTCACGTCTCTGCACTGCAAGTGTCAATGTCAGGTGAGAAACCTGTTCTTGCCATGTAAACATAAGTATAAAAATGGCATGTTGAAGTGCAAGGTGTAACTTGCTATCTAGAGTTTCTACAAAATTGAAATGCATCTATGGGTTCATTTAGGAACATTGCTTTCAACAAGTTTCTGCTAAAAATGTTGTTGTTGTTATTATTATTATTATTATTATTATTATTATTATTATTATTAGAACATATTATACACTAACATCCAGTACTGTCAGCTTGTTATTCATCATCTCATCGCAAGCCTTTTAAACAAACCTTTTTTGTCTTGCACTTTGAGTTACAAGTCTTTAGTCGTTTGTCAAGGAAGGGATGAAGAAGAAAAGAGATGACGAGATGGTTTGAGGAGACAGCGGTAAGGCCGTCCTCTTGCTCAACCCTCACCAATAAAGTTCAACATAAAAAAACCATCGAACACTACAATTGATAACTGCTTCTGGAAGGGATGGGTGTACTAGACTGATAATTTATTAGTACTTTGTTTATAACGTGTTTATATACTTGTATATATTATCTGTGATTACATGTGTTTTCAAGTGGACAGAAATATTTTTATCCTTGCTACTCCTTCTGTGTGTTTCCTCTTGTCTGAAGGCTGAGGACACGGGCAGGTAGGACCCGTTAGTTATGTTACTGGTGATTTTATGTTAGTTATGTTACTAGTGATTGTGTTAGTTATGTTACTAGTGATTGTGTTAGTTATGTTACCAGTGATTGTGTTAGATATGTTACTAGTGATTGTGTTAGTTATTTTACCAGTGATTATGTTAGTTACGTTACTAGTGATTGTGTTAGTTATGTTACCAGTGATTGTGTTAGATATGTTACTAGTGATTGTGTTAGTTATTTTACCAGTGATTATGTTAGTTACGTTACTAGTGATTGTGTTAGTTATGTTACTAGTGATTGTGTTAGTTATGTTACCAGTGATTGTGTTAGTTATGTTACCAGTGATTGTGTTAGTTACGTTACTAGTGATTGTATTAGTTATGTTACTAGTGATTGTGTTAGTTATGTTACCAGTGACTTTAGCACACGACTGCCATCGCCCTTTATGAACCTGTTGTAGTTTATTGTTATGACATATTCACTTTATAGCTAGCAAGCTGTCACTCATAAACTTGTGGCATAGAAAAGGATGCAGTGCGTTTCTTTTTTTTGTAAATGTAGTTTACAACTAAAACGCTGTGAATTTATTTCTTGTTTCATATCACACTTGTTAAATGATTATTAGTGTTATAGTAAAAAAAATGAGCTTTAAAGGAAACCCTCGCTAGAGTAGATTTGTTATTGTATCCTATCGCAACAGTTATATTAATTAAACGTATTTTTTTCAAAAGCGAGTTTATTTAGTAATTTTCTGTGTACTTAAAGGCAAAAATTATTTCGTAAATCGTCTACATTAAATATGTAAGTCGTATAAATGAAATGTCCTCTCTTAATTGTGTACGTAACATTATTTTCTGTAAACAAACACTTGTCACGTGTGTTTTAATATAATATTAATGTGCTAACAGCTCAGAGTCGCCAAATTCGTTATCTAAAGTCTGTGTCACTGACGAGAACTGTCAGGAGCAGACAACTGAGTGTTTTGACGGTTCGTGTATTTGTCGTCCCGGGTTGTTCACCACAAGTGACGGTTCCTGTCTTTCAGGTAAGTAAACGTTCTACGGACTATTAGAAGCTTTTTGCAAACAAACTTGCTTATGTCACCGTGTTATCCTCTTTTCTCAGTTGCACAAGGAATTGACTATTGCTCCTGCATGTTTGCAAGAAATGACATGATAATATTGCTATATGATGACATGATAACATCTGTACATGGTGACAAATGACAAAAGTGGGGTATCACCTTTTCAGCATGCAGTTTAGGGGACCTTCAAAAAACCTTCATCACTTATCCCGACAGCAACATCAGAGGACTTAACAACTTCGGATTAAGCTCCGAGTCCTCAGTGCAGAAGTGCATGGAGCGGTGTATCCAGACCAGTGGTTGTCTCACCCTTGATTTTCGAGGTCAGTACTAAAAGAATGGCCTGCGTTGCCTTGCATACTCCTTGCGATTTTTGCGAGCATCAGCAGAAGTAGCAGCAGCAGCAGCAGACAGTCTCTGCTCATCTGATATATTAATTATACACAGCAGCATTTTACAAGACATAACGTATATTGTCACGACCACCGCGCAGTGTATCAGTCACTCAAGCCTTTCAACACATACACGGAGCCTGACAAATACGTGTTCTTTCACACTAATTAAAAGAAAAGAATGACTTGTCTAACGAATCTCTCTGCTTTATTAAATATAAATAAAAAGAAAAGAACAAGGAAAATACACAAATGAAAAATCCGTTATTAACCGATTCGTACACCTAGATTATTTTAAAATAAGAAAATTCCTACCATTTGAGTCTTTCCTGGTCTGTATGTCTAAACGAATGCCTAAAGCCCTACTCATTAAATTCACTCTACTAATTCCTACTGGCCCTACTCCACTAATTCTTCTTCCTAAATCCCTACCCTACGCTCTGGTTCTCTTCCTAAAGCTCTTCCTACTCCTAACTGACTATTCATCCCCCCCCCCCGCTTGCGCTCTCCCTTACGTCATTTTCTTCACTTTTACATCATTCATACACGTCTTCCGAACAGCTGACGTCATTCACGCTCTCTCGTTCTTCCACACTAGTCCTTATAAAATTTAAGCTTAATCAAACAATACAGCAAATAACTATGATACCTGATATTTATAAACAGTAAGATGTTTTGCCTGTTGCAGCCTATGATGGGTGGTGTCAGCTCCATAATGTCACGGCCATGACAGCGCTATTGCACTGGCGTCCCAAGTCCAGACCAAACTGGACTCATTACCAAAGATTGTGTCGGAGCAACGTGTACTCACAACTTGACGACACATACAACACCACCTGCAGCAGTGACAGCCAGTGTTCAGGTATAAACGGCCGATGTCTCATGGGAAGGTGTCAGTGTGCAGCCGGCTTCCTTTTCGCTCAGAATCAGTCTTCATGTCAGCTTGGTGAGAATATACAAAGTGGTTTTCACAGTCACTTAAATTAAAGAATTATTTCTTGTACCAAAAGGCAAAGTTAACAGACAACAACTTTGCTGAAGCTTTAAGGTCGAGCCAAATAATGGTAAAGATTTAAAAAAAATGTTCAATACTTGTATAATATTTAACACAATCTAAACAACTTTCATTTCAATGTTGACTTAAAAAGTCATTCAGTCATTCAGTAAAAATCATTCAGTGCTCATTCATGTCCACGAACTATTGGTTTTGTTCCTTTCTATCAATGGTGAGATGACGGGTAATCTATGACACATTGCTTGAAGGAATACATAGTGACACATAGTGACCCACAGAGAGCAATGTATCGATGAAGAACATTACAACTGCCACTGTTACATAGCTTTATTGTCGAGATTCTTGGTGAAAGTCATTATCAGCTAGAAAATTATTACTTAAAAAAACACAACAAACGATCTGATTGTAAAGATGAGGAGGAAGATGTGACTGTAAGACTGTAAAGATGAAGAGAAGGACACACGTGACACCCAGAGACTCATAGCTACAGATAGACCAAGAAACGGGAGAGGGGATAGTGTTTTACGCCGGGTCAGCAACTATAGCTATATTATTTCTGAGCAGACTTAAATATCTATTTTATACACAGAGAGAACAGGATGTACTTTAATTTCTTTGCTGGATCCTGTCCTATTTCTCTGAACAACTCTTCCCCTACACCCCAGTCAAACAGCTTCGCTTTTCGAATGCAATCCGTATCACCGATGCAGCAACAAATAGTCACCAGATTGTTAGTTACCGTGCAGCAAAGCACTTGAACTATCACCCCTCTCATATCTGCCACATACCCACCACCGAATCATTTAATCGTGAATTAAAACACATCTTTTCCATCATCAATCATCATCATCATCATCATCATCATCATCATCATCATCATCATCATCATCATCATCATCATCATCATCATCATCATCATCATCATCATCATCATCATCTTATTATTATTAATATTATTCGTTCCGCCACTAGACTGCCGAAAGATACAGGAATAAAGACGGTTATAATCATCAATTAAGGAGATCACATCAGTCGGCAAAAAGTAGAGCTGACAATTATATTTCAATGAAAACGACTACAATCATCAAGTAAAGACATGAGCTCAAGTTGTGAATCAGTCCACAGTCTGAATGACACAGAGACCCACTGACTGCGCACCTTGTTACCTTTGTTGCCCTCTGGTGTGACGTCACCTATTTTTATTACGTCATTTTGAGTCGTGTGCAAAACAACTGTTACTGTAACATTGAGTCGCTGACGCTAGCTGTTTGCACCTGTAGATACGGTAAAGAGCACAGGACAGGAGACAGGTCTTGCTGTCAGTTATCTCGAGCTACTTGTTCTCGTCAAACAACTGTCAACGTCGATCAACAGTAACAATCTGCTGTTAATAGTACTGAGTGTAAAATGTCATGTATACATAGTAGAAGTGATGTCACTTGTAACTAATGGGCGACATGTTTCAGTGAGTGGGTCTTGATAAATGACGATAACAGTCATCTGTCCAGAATCGCCAAATAGTAAATCACCTCCATCACAGATAGACTGAGACGATGTGTAGATAAATCGTACCCAGTCTTTATACTGCAGCGGATTGACGTGGGAGTGAAATGTATGCATAGTCCTTCATCTTGCAACATAGGGATGTGTGGGTGACGTGTACTCAGTCTCTTCCTTGACTATTGTATGATTAGCTATTAAAGTTGTAAGGATTGTTACTTACACTGTAACGATTGTTTCCGTCATTGTTCCTAGTTCAACTGTGCACATTATACCAGTTTCTTAAGAGTGGATTGACTTGTTCGTATAAAAGGAAACTCATGTCAAGACTGGCAGAGGACAGGAGGCAAGACTGGTGTCTACCCCATTAAACTGACAGACAGCAAGGAAACCCTGACAGTCTGGTGTGACATGGACTCTGGTGACAGCGGCTGGCTGGTACATGTGGTTCTGTTTGTCAGTGTGTATAAGTCAGGTAGTCATTGTGTATGACCCAGATAGCATTGAAACATTTTATAAATCTTTTATAAATGTTCTCACGAAATGTTTGAATAATGTTTGCAGAAAATGTTTTCGGAAATGTTTTACTTGCCCATCTAAAAAGTGTTTTAGTAATGTTTACATTCAAACTATTTTTTAAATTATTTTCTACCTTTTTAAAATGTTTTATAAAAATGTTTTTTAGTGGACCGCGCTACGAGGGTGAGTTCACCTCCGGGTCGCGAATGGAAAACGCTAACATTATTGTAATAATATAAAAGTTTGATATAAAACATTTTAGAAACATTTACCGAATAAACATTTAAAACTGAAACATTTTGCAAACATTTTAAAATAGTAGGAAACATAACATTTAATCAAAATATTAAATAGATGTTATGTAAACATTTGACGAAAACTTCTTAAGATGTATGACGAAGGATTATGATGTAGTGAGTATGACGTAGAATTTATGACGTAGTAAGGGATTGTTGAATGAGAGAAACCACAATGGATGTAAGCTATAGAACAGAATATAGACGCTTACTATTAAGTAATATTCAAACTCTAATGTGTATTCTAATAAAATATATGTTTTTTTGGTACTATAGATTTGTAGATTTGAAAACTGTTGTAAAATCAGTCATCCTAAAACACACCATGCACTTCGTATTGACGCAACGTTGGATTGTTTCCCTTGCAAACGCTCGGAGAAGATAATTTTTGTTTCAAACAAGATTTTTGTCACCATTTTCTTTGTGAACCTTTTTAGAAATTTGGTAAAATGTTAAAGATAACAACAACAGTCAGAATATCAAGAGAGTCCTTGAAAAGATGGCGCCATTCTAAATTAAAAGTCACTTTATGTTGCCGCATCCGAATGCCAGATGCTACTATAGTGTAGTAGTTACCCTGGCTTGTCCCCGCTTTTGCGAGCGGGTTAGAGAACAGATCTTATCTTGGATATTTTCTGAATGGATATTCTCTGTCTTCCTCTGTATGAAACAGCGTGAATGCGTATGGATGATGTTAAAAAGATGTGTGACGTGAGAGAATCAGGGAAAATGAGAAGGGATTGAGGAGAGAAGGAATTTTTTTTAAATCTGTAGATAAAATTTATTTGTGCGAAAGAACCTGTATTTGTCTGGCCCATGCATGTCAATTGGAAGAGAGAGAGAGAGAGTCACGCTTCCCGAGGATTTGACACAACTATTAAATGTTTTACAGGAAAATGTTTATAAAACAGTTGTAAAGGTAGAAAATAAGATTAAAAATAGTTTGAATGTAAATGTTAATAAAGCATTTTTTACATATTGTACAAGAAAAAAATTTCAAAAACATTTTCTGCAAACATCAATCAAACATTTTGTGAAAACATTTATAAAACATTTATGAAGTGTTTAAATGCTATCTGGGTCCGGTAGCAAAATGGCCGGTTAGAAGTATTGACAAGCAATAATTCTGTGATTTCTAAGAATTTTTGAGCAAAATTAATAAAAATATTCCACTGCCTGATTTATCTCTGAACGTGAGATAATTACCATGTCTTATCTCAGGCTTGTCAAGGCTTCACAGACTGACCAAAGGGAGACCCACCCGACTGCGAGTAGACCTTAGCGAGGTGAATGGAGAACATTACTATGATGAGTACTCATCATTCAGGGTGGATGGTCCTGAGACAAACTACAGACTTACTCTGTCCGGCTACTCGGGTAACGCGGGTAAGTGACAATTGAAAAGTAAGATAGAATGAGACGCAGACAAACTGGCAGGCTGCCTGTCTGTCTGTATTCTGTCTGTATAAGGGATGAGTTGATCACTAGATTAGTGAATGTTTCGGTGGGCGTGCAAGTGAGTAGATGTGTGTGTAGATGAGTCCTATTGTGCTTTTCCTTTGATGTAACAGCTTCAGTGAGAGGTTTTACTTAAAAAAGTTGTAGAGATAAGAGCCCAGAAAGGAAAAGTGAATCGCCGTGGTTTTTGCGTTCTTTGGAGATTCTGACCATTTTCCTCAGGGCTGTATTATGAAGACTTGACCAGATTTGTCAAAATAGTTATTTAATTAAAATAATTGTTGAGGTGAGGCTTAGTCTTGTTTTCATCTGTTTAAGTCAATAAGTTTTTGACAGAATGCGAATTATGAATTGTCTTATATTTTAAAAGTATTATAAATTATAGCTGCTTGATGTGAAGATTTTAGAAAGTGTATTTTTTGTCCCGAAATTTCTCTTTTCTAGTTAGACTACATGACAATGAAAATAGCGATTAACATGCAGATTAACACCATCTCTGGGTACTAGGAAGACCACGCTATAAGCTATACTGTGTGGAACCCTCCCCACTGTAGTACAGAGTGTGTTCCATGTCATTTGTTGTCCCCCCAAATCGTGGTCGTTGACCTCTGCCAGTCGCACAATGCCACACCAGTCCTGTTTTAACATGTGGACTAAATATTTCACTTTGCCGCACTAGTGTAAGACGCGAATGTTCGACGTGCCATTGGGTGTTCCTGTTTAATTTCAAAGCTGTTTTTTTTTTTTTTTTGCATAGTTTGATAGATTCAGACAATTTAGAACTAACCTCTAGGTTTCGCCTCCAAAACGCATCCGTTAATTATTTTTTCGGTAACAAGGTTTCCGATTTGTACCTGCAATCGATGTACTACATCACAATAGTACACAAATCAACACCAAGCAAGGAGAGAGATTGAATGAGCGACATTTCAGGTTATTCGGGCGCCTAAAGTCTGCACTTAGCGTGCTATCGTAGCGGTTGTTTTGTGAACAGGAGTAAACTACACAAATAAAACTGTACATGTATGAGCATGAGGGTTCCCCAGTCTCAAACACATCGGAGGTACATGGCGACCGTGAAAGCCATGTCGATGAAGAACAACTTCACACGACCTCGTGTTAGGTACGATAGATGTTAGTCTACGGTGGCAAGCAGATTATTGTTAACTGTCGGTAGAAATTGGCTCCTAGTGTGAAAAAATATAACACCAAGACAGTCCACCATGGTTGCCGATTATCAAGTCGATGTCTAAGACCGCAGACTTACTTGTTGAGATCTTCCTAGCCTGGTGAGAATGACCTTCCTACGGTGGAAGGTGCACGTAGATCAATGTTGTCGATTCAAAAATCTTAAGTTTCAGTAAAATTAAAGAAAAATTAAGCAATTCGCTTGAAGAAACGCGGTTTTGGAGGCTGAAATTTACTGGTTAGTTTTATATCGTTAGTATCTATCGATATCGCCAAAAAATCGCAAAGCATTCAGGTTGGTTTTTAAGAAGACATTAAATATATCTCATATGTATAAATTAATCGTGTTGCGCCGTAAAATGTAGACTACATTGGGGAAGAAAGAAAATTCCAGCCTTCCCAAAAATTCTGACGTCTGGAAGCTTTGTTTTTGTGATAAAAAAGAACCGAAATTGAGGCTGATTTTCAATTTCTTTTCCGTGACATCAAAAACTGTTGACTGTGGGGCTGTCTTGATGTGGGTATGAAGTATTCTAAATGTTGACTGTAGGGTTCGCTTCAGGTGCCTGTGATTTTTTTCAAATGTTCCCAATATGGTTGTCTTGAGGTTGACTAGAACTTCTTGCTATTTGGTTGTCATTTGTGGTGTTTGACTTTGCCATGATAAACAGTACATAAATAATAATTGAAAGTTATCCTGTATCATTTCTTTTAGTGACACTATATGTGTGGGACTTTGCTTTTCTAATTGAATATTATTACAGTTTATGTTTGTTTCTGTACGTATGCATATGTGTGATTTGGGTGTGTGTGTATATATATATATATATATGTGTTTACAGGTGACAGCATGGCGTATCATAACGACCAGAGTTTCTCAACCTATGACCGAGACAACGACAAGTGGTCTGATGGTAACTGTGCCGCTAAGCATCACGGCGCCTGGTGGTACAACGAGTGTCACCACTCTAACCTCAACGGCCGATACATGGCGGACTGGGCCCGTGGTTATTACGGCGTCAACTGGCGTACCGCCCACAATGACTGGAGAAGCTTCATGTTCAGTGAAATGAAACTCAAATCAGTGTAACACCGCCTGGTCTCCTGTACTCTCACTGATTACACCCTCAGTCTACTGTACACCACACCTTTCATTGATGATGTTGGCTCAGTGCAGGTTGTTGTTCTCGCAATACTTACGTTTGTAAACTCACTGTATCTACTCTGGTGAAGCTGATTGTTCTCTGTTATTTAAATAAAATTGCTGTATTGTTTTTCTTAAGTTTAGAAGGTTATTAAAAATTTAAACGTTTATTTATAAAAAAAGTTGATTTATTAAAAATATTAACTGCGTGTGCATCTTTTATATAGAGAAGTCAATTTGCAGTGAGATACAACATTTTATTTTGTGAACGGTAGGTAACTTAGAAAGAAAACAATGAACACAAAAATTCCTTTTCAAAATGATGTTAAAGTACAGAGACTGATGGCATCAAACATTGTTTTCACTATGTTCTTTATAGTCTACAACTACGGACGACCTAATCCGCATTTTATGTAAAAGTCCATTTTATATTATATTGTGAAGCTTTACTGCATTCCTGTGTTAGGGTTATTCAAACAAAATTTTACATTTACCGAACATTAATTCTGCAAACTGTTCAGGCGCTGGATCCACAACAAGTTTCCTAACCTTAAAACTGTTCTAAAAAAGCAAAATCTTTTCTCTGTCATTTAGATGCATTGCACAAGAACATACAGAAAATTGTACTAACAGGACGGAAAAATCAGACTTAAACAATTTGATCTCACTTAAAGCAGTTTTAGTTTTACAAATTCTAAAATTGTGGTGTGCACTTGAATCTAATTATCTAAATAGAGTTAATACCTAAAGTGTTTAAAATTAGAAATGGGTTGTGCAACCGGCCCCAGATCAGCAAACACAAGTCTTCAGAGAGAGTGACGTCCCTTCGCCTAACTGGCTTGAGGGGATGGCTCTCTGTCGTTTTTGTCGTTTTTTGTATCGTCCGTCGTATTTTGAGTTTCGGCAACCCGTATTATGATGAAGTCGCCATCCTTGCTCCTCTACAAGACTGCTGCATGTTGAGGACGTCCACTTGGAACACCCTGCAGCTGTTGCGGGATGGTGTTCTCAGCAGGGCCATGAAAGAGGTGTTGCGATCCGACCCCATCCACCCGGTCTTGATAGACAGCCTTTTCCCGGCACTGGACAGACGGCTGAAGAGGGTATTTCAGAAACTTGGCTTGGACAATGTGCTAGTCGATGATGGCCTTTGATACTGTCTTGTTGGATTTGGACTTCAGGACTTGCGCGGTGGTGTGGGATTCATGTTTTCATCAGTGAACTTGAGCGTGTGCTGGCGTTCCAGTGAAACTTGTGCCATCTGTTGGATGTTGCATCTTCTGTTAAGTGTATGACATGTTTGATATTTGTTGTATGGAGTGTATTCCGGCTTGTATGACATGTTTGATATTTGTTGTATGGAGTGTATTCCGGCTTGTATGACATGTTTGATATTTGTTGTATGGAGTGTATTCCGGCTTGTATGACATGTTGGATATTTGTTGTATGGAGTGTATTCCGGCTTGTATGACATGTTGGATATTTGTTGTATGGAGTGTATTCCGGTTTGTATGACATGTTGGATATTTGTTGTATGGAGTGTATTCCGGCTTGTATGACATGTTATTTGTTGTATGGAGTGTATTCCGGCTTGTATGACATGTTGGATATTTGTTGTATGGAGTGTATTCCGGCTTGTATGACATGTGTGATATTTGTTGTATGGAGTGTATTCCGGTTTGTATGACATGTTGGATATTTGTTGTATGGAGTGTATTCCGGCTTGTATGACATGTGTGATATTTGTTGTATGGAGTGTATTCCGGCTTGTATGACATGTGTGATATTTGTTGTATGGAGTGTATTCCGGCTTGTATGACATGTGTGATATTTGTTGTATGGAGTGTATTCCGGTTTGTATGACATGTTGGATATTTGTTGTATGGAGTGTATTCCGGTTTGTATGACATGTTGGATATTTGTTGTATGGAGTGTATTCCGGCTTGTATGACATGTGTGATATTTGTTGTATGAAGTGTATTCCGGTTTGTATGACATGTTGGATATTTGTGCTGAGGACTGTGTTCTTGCTGTGTGTGACGCTGCCCTGTGACGTGGAGGAGATGGGCCGCTACACACCCACATTTTGTCGTCATCTTAGTTTTTGACGTCAGCGCCTTGAGCTGTCCACAGGCCAGGATTTGGCGCTATACAAGCCAACATTATTATTATTAAGTCTTGTCAAGAATTAATCGATATTTAAATAAAAGCAATACAACTTATAAATAGTATTGTTAATGTTCATTTAAACATTTTACTACATACGATTACTGCACTTTTATTATTTCTATTTTAATGTGTAGATTAATGGTGTTGTGTGCATTAATGATGATAACGGAAGTTAATAAATAAAAGAGTTTACACAGATATAGGAAGCACAAATTATCTTAACATTTTTTTTCTACGTGGAAAAGTTGAAACAGCAGAGACAGTAACAGAGGCGACAAACGACACAAGCTGTTTCCATCTTTCTCCTTTTTTGTCTCTCTCTCCCATCACATTTTAAAATAAGTTACCCCTCTCTCTCTCGCACACACACACACACACACACACACACACACACACACACACACACACACACACACACACAATTCCATCAACATTAGATACAGTTGGTGACCTTAGGTCACACCAGGCTAGTACAAATTCACGGCCAGTAGAGTTGATCAGGTGAATAGCACGTGGAATGAATGAACTGCGGTGACGATTGGTTTTGCATACAGGCATCGCGTACCTACAGCCAGACCGCAAGAGTGACAACTCACATGTCAACACATGATCAGAAATAGAGAGGATGACAAGAGTAAGAACTCACATGTCAACACATGATCAGAAATAGAGAGGATGACAAGAGTAAGAACTCACATGTCAACACATGATCAGAAATAGAGAGGATGACAAGAGTAAGAACTCACATGTCAACACATGATCAGAAATAGAGAGGATGACAAGAGTAAGAACTCAAAAAAGTCAACACATGATCAGAAATAGAGAGGATGACAAGAGTGAGAACTCACATGTCAACACATGATCAGAAATAGAGAGGATGACAAGAGTGAGAACTCACATGTCAACACATGATCAGAAATAGAGAGGATGACAAGAGTGAGAACTCACATGTCAACACATGATCAGAAATAGAGAGGATGACAAGAGTGACAACTCACATGTCAACACATGATCAGAAATAGAGAGGATGACAAGAGTGACAACTCACATGTCAACACATGATAAGAAATAGAGAGGATGACAAGAGTGAGAACTCACATGTCAACACATGATCAGAAATAGAGAGAATGTGAGATGCCTAACGATTTGCTGATGACAGAAAGCTTCCAAATCCCTCTGCCTGATTCCTGTGATCTTGGAACAGATATTACAAGGGAGACAAGACTATTCCTGTTCCCCAGTGAGAGGTTGTGGAACCAGGAGATAAAAAAGTGATTAGAGTTTTGATAAAGTCTGATAGAACCGACTGAGGATGACAGAGCTGGCAGAGAAAGAGTTTAGTTTCTGTAGGAGGTACAGGAGTTTTTGACTCTTACGGAGGACCATTTTAGTGTTGATGTCCCATTTTTCAGCTTTTTGTCGAAGATGTTAACTAAATATTTGCAAGAGTTGACTACCTCGATGGCATCATCATGAATAGTACTGATGGCTGTCTCAGGCTTGTTCATCCAAACATCGAAGATCATTTCCTTATTCTTTGAGGCATTCAAGACAAGGAAGTGTTCGTCACACCAGCGGACAAAGTCAGGACCCACTGTGAACATGTTCATTATCATACCGAAGTGACAGTAAGGCAGAGTCATCTGCAAATTTTTCCAGAAAGCCCCTATCATTAGTGCTTCTACAACTGTTAGTATAGAGTATGAACCGAGTGGAGACAAGCAGCAGCCTTGAGGGGAACCTGTGCAGGATCTGAGAGAAGACCATTAACAGAAACTCTCTGCTGCCCGTTTGTTAAAAAGTCCAGAATCCAGAGAGTTAGTTGGTGGGAAGTCTGAGACTAGACTCTCCGCTAACAAGTGAGGCTGCACAGTGTTAACAGCAGAAGAAAATCAGCAAAGAGAAGCCTGGCATGTGCATGAGTTTCTCCAGATGTTTGTACAGAGTATTTAGAATAAACAGCTTAGCATCATCCACACCTCTTCCAGGTCTGTAGGCACACTACAGTGGGTCAAGATGTTGATCAAAAGCAGTCATAAACTCGCTCCTTACGATTTTCCTAAGTGATTTCATGATGATTGAGGTCAGAGCCACTGGTCTTATGGTGTTGGGTTGACTGGGCCTAGTGATTTTTGGGACAGGCATAATGCGTGAAAGTTTCTAGATATTAGGATTGTGACCGATCGAATAGTTCCTGTAAAACTCCGTTAAGTTTTCGGATCAGAAATGGAGGGTGCGTCCGTTACAAAACTGCGGGGAGAAAGGTTGGGACTAAACAGCCCGAGGGGGAAAGGGGACACTACTGCTGGCTCTCTTCACTTCACCTTTTCACGCCGTCTCGCCCGATTGTCGCACGTCCGCTCGCCCACAGACAAATACTTTCCTCCCACTCGCGTGCGCAAACAACAAATGACAACAGAGTTGTACAACGATATAAAATTATTATTAATCTTAAAAGAAAAAAAAATTAGGTTGAATAAAATCAGACCAGCATACACAAATACTAAATATAACAACCTGTCATCAGGCCAGTAAATTTCAAGTATATACAAAAGTAAAATGGCGATTGGCCAGCTAACAAGGTCCTATGTCATACATATAAAAGAGAACTTTCCTCACAGCCAGTGATAAGTCCCTTGTCAGGGCGAGCTATTTACCCTGAATCCCCTGGAGGTATGTACCTGCTCAGGTTGCACACCGCTGGAATGCTCGTAGTGGACAGTCGCAGAATGGCTCTAGATCACTACTGTCCACCCAGGTGAAAATTCTCTGGTCGCGCACAGTTGCCCCAGCCAACAAACGATGGCGACACAGATGAAGGGAAGGCACACTGTCCCTAGCTCGCCTGCATTGTTGCTTTCTCCGGTTACCCCAGGCAACGAACTACAGCTGCGGCAAAGACTACTGGTCGACAGTGGTCCGGCGCCGGTTCCAAACGACCAAGAATTCCAGGGGCACACAGACGATGTATTCTGCCGGCCACGACCTCCAGTGTTGTTGCTATTTCAGCTGATCCAGAACTGGACTAAATTCAGTGTGCAAATAGTTATTGCTCAGAAGTTAATGAGGTAGTATCAAGTAAGACACATTATCAATTATTTCCTACTTTAAGGTTATATCTAACCCTATTTTTAAATAGTGTTTTGTCTTATTCCACGTGCACTGTTTTTAGATCTAACAGTACATCACCATGTTTCTGTAATTATTTTGTCATTACATGTATATGGCTTATTTTATGTCATTTTAATTGGAAATCTTTCATTTTCTTTCAAAGTCTTCTTGAACTATTGAACTATATGAATGTTGGTTATTATGTATTTGTATAATGTGTCATAGAAAGAAAGAAACCGACAAATGAAGAAAAACTTGTTTTTGTTTTTTAATAGAAGCATCAATGCATTTGTACAAGGGTCATTAGTCGGCTGTTTTTTTTCAATGTTTAGTTTGGAACTAAAACTAAAACAGTTATTTTCATAAAAAGTTAGACTGTCGCCATATTCATTGTGAACACTGGACTAAACTGAAGCTTTAAAAAAAAAACTTTATAACAAATAATCTATTTTGACTGTTGGGCATGTTAGGGCTCATCAGTCTGAAGATTCATTTGTTAAAACCATTTCTTTTAGAGAAAATTCTAAATATTCATTTTATTATCGATAATAGTAAATAACTGTTAACACATGCCCACATACATGCACAATGACTGTCAATATATGAAAAGGTACCGGCAACTTTTATGAATGCAAACACACTTTTTGTTATGAAGGTGTTAGATGGAGAGGGGATGAATTAGTGGTTAGATGGGCAAGTCAATAAGTGTACATCATATAAAAGGTGTGCGTGATACACGTGTAGTGTATTTATATTAATATAATAAACCAGCTGTTGGAATTGCCGATATAACTGTCGACAGTATAGTGTATATTGTGCAGGGGTACTGATACCTGTGTTGTGTACTTACACAATAAGAATAACAAGAAGAAGCAAATTTACATAGCGCCACACACAAACATGACTACCCACGGCACAACACACACACGTACACACACACACACACACACACACACACACACACACACACAAAAAGAGAGCTTTACACACCATCAAGGCAAGCTCAAAGCGCTTTGCAAAAACAAAGAGATTATTGCTTGTCTCACTAGTGCAGTTATAATGAGAAGGTGAATGCCATCAGTATAAATGCTGTCTGCAGCCCTATCACCGCCTTGAATTAAGTAAACAAAATTATGCTTTGAAAAGCAGTACGTGGCAACAGTACAATAACCTACAGCTTACACAGTATCAACACACATGGATTTCTAGCCATCACAGATATCTAAAGCTGTCAAGAATATAAATGAACTGTTTTACTTTCTATAAAAATATGAGTTTTGAACGTGCGCGGTAATAGACCTTCATAGCAGGTTGGTGAATGAATTCCCCGCGCTAAGGGATGATTGTAAAAATAGTCAATACAGTAGCGTAACGATGAGATACTCTCTTGTATTATAAGTCGACTGATTGAAATAAAGCTTTGTGTAGGCTGAAACAGAAACTAATGTGTCCTCACCTCATGCTACATGTTCACTCGATTTGTCTTTAGTATTAACACATTTCAGATACGTACTTTAGTCTTCCATTTATCATAAAAATACATCTTTCTTTCTTTCTTTCTTTCTTTCTTTCTTTCTTTCTTTCTTTCTTTCTTTCTTTCTTTCTTTCTTTCTTTTCTTTCTTTCTTTCTTTCTTTCTTTCCAAACTTTCTCCGAAAATTGAGTTTTCATAAACAAAAATGCGGCAACAATAATAACTGTAATAATATTAATGCCTTATGTTTCTTACTCTCTTTAACTTTTGTCAATATAGGACAAACTTGCGGTAGTTGAACATCAGAAAATCTGCCAAGAAGTCTTTCGCTCTTGCAAAAAGACACACTTGTTCACTCAAACACAGATATACTCCTACCTATTTATTTCTTTCTTTATTTATTTATTTACAGATTCACTGTTACGCTGTTGCGTACAAAACCAATAAAATTCACAGGAAGTACACACAGTTATTTCTTTTAGTCCGTTTATATTCATAAACACATTTAGTTGATTTGAGGGAAATTGTTTTCACCAATAGGCATGTTATATAGTTATCGGAACGTGGCAATACTGGGGAAAGAGATTTAAAAAGGGATGAGTCGTTGTCTTTGTTCTGTGAACAGCAGATGGTGAACACTCTTGCAGGAACCATTTTTGCCTGTCTGCGACATTCGCTCTTTCGCTTGGTGGTGTTGATAGCGATGTCTAGAATGTCGCCATCTGCTGGATAAAGGCCCCTCCCCCCTGCTGCAGGCAGATATCACTCATTGCGTATGTGAGAGCTTGTTGTAGACTTCACATCAAGTCCAAGATGAAGGCGACTGTTAAACGTAGAACACATATGATGAAACAGAAAAGGCACACGATTAGACAAACAGACATCAGAAGACAGAGGCGACCACCCGCGTTGAGCAACGCACCTGACAGAACACGCTCTAAGGTCCTATAAGTCTGAGTGTGTGTTAGATAAGTAGAATGCAACGCGGAAAATCAAATTAGACATCCCACCACACGTGAAAGAACTAGAATTTTAACTGAAAATATTCTTCCCTGGAATCAAAAGACAACGAACTGCTTGTCGAGAGGGGTTTGGAGCCGCAGTTAGTTACTAGCCTTCAGAGGCCAAACTAATAAAAAGAGATTATTTGGTATAAAGTTTCTTTTAAAATAATCTTCAATTTGGTCTAGTATTGCTGCTAATTCTCTAATGTCTTTAAATGATTTTTCTGCTTTTTTAAAAATCACAGTGTCTTAGCTATTCTGAAAATAACTTAAAAAAAGACTAATGTCTCTTGTGCAAATGCATTGAGGCTTCTCCTAAAAGAACGTTCTCATAATTTCTTAGTTTCTCTCTGTTATTGCCTTTGATGGTGGCTAAAACTCTCTGTATTCCCTATATATATATATATATATTATAAATGTTTTGCTCTGCGGTGCCATGAGTATTTCTGTGTGTGCATGTGTGTGCATGTGTGTGTGTGTGTGTGTTTATAAAAGTGCATTTAATGTCTGCCCTAAGGTGTGCTCAAACGCTCCAAGTCCGGCTCATGCTGGAGAAAGGACCTATGTAAATTTGCTTCTTCTTGCTGTTTTTAAATCTATTGTTGATATTATTAAAATCACACAACACGGATGTCAGTGCACTTACTGTTCCTGAAATTTATAGTCAATGTGTGAATATACGTGTGTATGTGTTAGCAGTTATTTACTATTACCGATAATAATATAAATATACTACCTATGCTACTGTTGGTACTGATGATATTACTGACGAACGTAATAATATCCGTGGTAATATAACAAATCAAATATCAAGATATCCTACTAGACGAGTGACACAAACGCAACAAAACGACTATTAACAAGTACGTTCATGTAGCTTGATGTTTATTTATAAAAATAATAAAGCAAAAAAATATACGGCTGTCAACAGATATGTGTCTGTAAAAAAAAATAGTTTCAACCAACGAGACATCAGACTGATGAATCGTAACGTGGCCAACTAGTAAAAAAGAGATTATTTGTTATGAAGTTTCATAAAAGAAAGCAAGCTTTTGTTTGGTCCAGAATTATAGCTGATTTTTTATCTGACTTTTTTATCTGACGAAAAGACCTTTCTAACATGACCAGACAAGCGATGGACTGGAATCCCCAAGGGAAGAGGAAACAAGGGCGACCAAGACAGACATGGAGACGCAGCCTAATGCAAGAACTCAAACTAGCAGACCTGACCTGGGAGGCGAAAAGTGGAAGACGACTGTAGAGGCCCTATGCTCCAATAGGAGATAAGAGAATACAAGAAAGAAGAAGAAGAAGAAGAAGAAGAAGAATTATAGCTGATTTTTATCTGACTTTTCTGTTTTTTTAAATCACAATAAAATGACAAGTGTCGCAGCATCGGTGCTCCTCCTAAAAAACCGTTGTCTTGATTAGTCGATTTCTCTCTTTCACTGGACAAACAAAAAAATACATGCAAACATACATTTATATTAAGCAGCGAACCTAATAAAATGGTACAAGAAGATTTTGAAAGACAATGGACGATATATCCTAGAGAAAATACAAAAGAATAACCTTCTACATGCTGTAACCAAATTAATTATAGTAAACACGGCGGTGTACTGTGAAATCTAACAACAATGTGCTAGGAATTTGACATGACACTGATTAAAAAAGAAGGTGAGATATAGCCTTAAAGTAGAAAATAATCGATAATGTCTTACTTGAAATTACCTCATTAACTGCTGAGCAATTAAAAAAAATTCACTATTTGCATACAGAGCAGCTCAGTCCAGTTCTGGCTAAACTTAAATAGCAATAACATGCCCCTACAAAGTCAAGCTTTTTTATTTACAATTCTGTCACACAAACTGGGACCTTATCGCTGATACAAATTAACTACCCAATATGGCCCTTTCCTCGCGTTTTTTTTTCTTTGTTTTACATCATCTAAAGTCGAATTTACAAGGAAATACCACCACCAGACTATAGAGCTTTTTTTAGGTATTCGTAGATATCCAACAACCATGATCCACCAAAAGGGAGATTTTAAGTAAAAAAAAAAATTAGACGGT
>SMMW01000089.1:0-37500 GCA_004794655.1 Marisa cornuarietis | reverse complement strand
GTTCCTTTAAACGTTGCCTTCCTTGATAGCATGTTTAAGTCCTTTTAAAACCACCAAAAAGTCCCCCTCAAAAAAAAGTTACTTGAAACATCCACTCACTTGTAATAGTTGAACGGGTAGTTAGGAGACTGCTGGTAACGAACTTGCCCAGGTACAACATAGAGACTTGAAGCATTGACAGAACACACTGCACAGATAACTTAATTGTTCAGCTGGTCATCGAGAACAGAGAACTGGCAATTGGTAAAATTACCGAGAAAAAATTAATAATTAATCAATAAAAGCAAAAAAAATTTTTTTTGCAGATTGATAATGAAAGCGGATGTACGATTGAAGTCAGTCTCTTAAAACTCTATTTGCCCTACAACATTCACCTATTTACAAAGTCTCTCTCATTGTTGCTCTCTCCTTTTCCTATGTAAAATGACGATATTGATTCTTGTCGATGATAAAATAGCTTGATTATTGCTTAAAACTATTACAAATGAATATTTATCAACTACCTAATAAAACACTTAACCTTGTTGAGTCCTAATTGGACAGATGTTTTTTAATTGTTTCTTTGTTTCACAAATCGCTGGAAACAGAACATCAAGAACAACTAAAACATATTCTGGTGGTATTTTATGACGAAGAGGCACGAAAAATATTATATTAATTTTCTTCTCTTAATCACATCAGGAGAGAACAGGAAGCGACGAAAGGGGGGGGGGTATGTCTAAAATTAGCGTCCTGTGTATGAGCTGAATTCAAAGAGGTAAGACACAGTTCTCGGTAACAGATCAGGACACGATGAGCTGTTGCTGAATATTCTTTTAGTCACTCGGAGTTAGTAATTTCCTGAAGATACTCGCTACACACGCCAGAGTATTAACATTCGTTGCCACACCCTACTCGAGAATTTCCTCAAAGCATTTCAAAATGGATTGTTATCCAGTCACTTATAAAGTACAGACATGTCTTGAACTTTCAGTAAAAACGGAGAGATCTTTTTCGTACACAAGTGTAAACTGTACAAAGCAAGAGTTTTCAGAACACAGTACGACTGTTAGTGTAAAGATTAGGTTCAAGCCCCAGATATGCAACATTGAAACTTTCTACCCCGTCTGGTCTACCAACAACATTGTGACACAGTCACAAACACATCATTAATCGTATCCATATCCAGCACAATGCTCAACACAACTGACTGTGTGAGAGCACCACTGATGTGCTGCTCGAAACAGTATGGGAGAGAGTTATTGTCTTCTGCTTTCCTAGTGGCAGGTGATGCTTTAAGATAACTTTTCCTCATTTATTAACCACTCACGTGTAAACAATTCTATTTACGATTATAAATACAAGAGGCGCGGACTCTATGGCCCTCTCGAAAGACTGTTTATCGTGTTTCTAAAGGCGGAAGCTTGTCATGTAAACTCCTAATCAAAGACTTTTGAGAAGGTATTACTCTTACGTGTCTTCATATAGAGAAAACAGACGCGCGCGTGCGCACACACACACACACACACACACACACACACACACACACACCATAAAAGTATATATATACATATATGTGAAACAGGATAAGGTACAAATAGGTATAAACCTGTAGGTGTCGAAACTAAGAAACAAAATATTAAGGCTGTAAAGTTTAGTGGTGGATACTTACTAAATGCAGGAAACGACAAATTTCCATTTGAATTTCCTTTAAAAAGTTTCTTTATTTGTGTTACATAAACACGTAATTTCTCTTTAAATGAGTTCGTAAAAGCCTCAACTAAATACAATAATGAAGTTGTTTTGACCTGTAGTTTGGGGGATGTTATTATTGTATTTTTGTTGTACTAGTAGATGTGGTTGTGAGTCCTGGACTTGATAAAAAATAAAAGAGATCAAACACTAATAATGACATTACATGTAAAGAAAAGGATGTTTCTGAATCAGTACCAGTGTTAATAGTATTAATTTGGGAATCTCGAGGCTCACCTGTTAAACTTGCTGTTGTGGTACTGGTTGTGGTTGACGTTATGGTTGGGGTTGTGAGTGTCGGAGCTGAGTAATGAAAATCAAACATTTTACGAAATGCTTGAGAACAATAATTATTCTGATAAATACTTAGAATTACTGTGAATGTCTCAACATTTAATTTAGCGCTTTATCTACATGAGTGAACAAATATGCATGATAGAAACAGACGAAATATATAAAGATAAATTATTAGATATTGATGTGGACAACAGTAAAATAATGTTGTCAAGTGACCTTGTAATAAGAAGCAAAACAGATGAGCTGTGTTTAGGGCCTCATAACTGCGTCAATGATTTAATAGTGGAAAGAATCCGACAGATATACGCACATACACACGCATGTTTTAAGTAGAAAAACATTGTTGTGCACATATGTGTTTGTGTTTATATATATATATATATATATATCAGGCAAAGATACAAGCAGACATGCAAACACAAAGAAATATCTATACGTCTTGATAAATTGTTACTCACCTAATGTATTTGTAGTTGTTTTAGGTATCGAAACAAACGGATAATAATAATAATAACACTCTCAATGCTTAAGACAAGTAGAAGACATGGACGACATACAAATAACGGTAGGAGAAATAACTATGCTGACAGGTAAAAAATACAAACGTAGAAGATACAAAAAGAAAGCAGGCAGGAAACACAAAGGATGGAGAGTTTCATAAGTCTGCAGAGGAAGATGTGCAGCCGGACCAGTCAATTGACTATAATTACAATTATTGACACTTATAATGATTGGTGTTAGGAGTAATGCTCGTGAAACAGATATGCTTCATGCTCATGTTTAGGGGATACGATAGTGGGTAGATGGTAGATGTGAAGTGAAGAGAGTTCCACTGTTTTGCGGCACAGGAATTTGAAAAAAAGTATGTAGAGCTAATTAATAGAAATTTTCTGGTTTGTCTTGCCCGCGTTTTGTGCATATTTCAACCTGCTGTCACTGTATACCTTGCTAGCACTGGGAAGGGTAACTTCAGGGAGAACATAACGTCAGCCATTAAAAGACCAGTACTGTGTGTTATTTAATCAAGATCCCACATCGACACAAACAGATGCTGACTTAGAAAAAGAAGTGTACTGACCTGATGTGGGTGTGGCCTCGTATGTTAGCCTGAATCCTGAAGATGTGACAGACACGTCAGTAAAAAACCTGATGTACATGTACTGTCCTGAGCTGTGGTACTCGGTCTGATTCGGCATGGAGTAGAACTTGACAAGTGTCGGGGAGGAAGTGGACATACCTGTGACACACAAGTGTTTTCTATCAAGTACTCAATAATCTATATTTGTTAGCAAATGTACTTCAGTACTCAACCACTGGCATTCGTGAGCAGAAAGGTGGTTTAAAAGAGTTTATTTCACAAAATATTGTAAAATCCTAACGCACCTACATAAAAATGAACGGCTCATGGTTATCAGACAATCAGTTAATCGAAATAATCCTTTGCCACCATTACTTCACACATGTAACACCTTCCTGCTTTCAAGTTTAAGCCTAAAGTTTTCCCTAAGTAACTTTCCTTTATAGATCGTGGCTTTCTCTTCCCACCTTTCCATACCTTTCACTACTGTGTGCATATGTCACTGTTTTTGTGTAGGACACCTTATCTGTGCATGTGGTGTGTGTGTGTGTGTGAAGAGGGGTGTGCGTGCGTGCGCGCGTGTGCGTATCATCAACAACAATACTAAAACGTTATCAAAGTAAGACAATATTCAGAACAAACAACACTGTTTTTAGTTATCTAAGAATTCTACCGTCAAAAATCTCGACGAAGTCATAGCCAAGCTCCAGAGAGACATCCATGACATTCGCCTTGACGACGAAACCAACGGGGGCGATGATCAACCGACCACAGTTTGTGTCACTGTAAACCAGAGTGTTGATTAAGTGTTACATGAATAATGTTACGACATTCACACAAGACACAATAATACAGGAAGGGCACGCTAAGTTATAACATATCTGCTTGTAAAACAATCTAAACTGTAGCAAGCTTTTTTAGAAGAAGAAAAATTCATTTATTTGCCAAGTGATATTGCACGATGAACATGTCTTAAGGATCGCCGCTACTTACTCAACATATACCAAACACACAAACACACACACACACAAACACACACAAACACACACACACACACACACACACACACACACCCTTATGCACTCCACTACTCACAGTGTTATATGTACACCCACAAAATAGCTCCTTCCATATTCATATGGGCCGACACATACACACAGGCCTGCGCGCGCGCGCGCGCACACACACACACACACACACACACACACACACACATTGTCCAAAATTATGTATTAGTCACATTTCAGATTAAAGACTGCTCGTGTGTGTGGACAAATATGCGAAGATGTACAAATGTATGGACGCTAACTCGCACACGTGCACTCAACACACCCTCAGCCTACGAAGAGACAGTCATTACTCTTGCTACAGCGGAGCAGGGCGGCTACTGCTTTGACAAAGTAACTCTTTCTCAGGCAGATGTTCTGGCCTGGACATGTCTATACTTCACTCCAGAAGGCATGCGAAGTATTAGGACATTTACTTAAAGAGCATACCAAGAGCCACCGCTTAGGCCGGAAAGTGACCCGGATGTGACCGGTGACCACGCCCCCCCCCACCCGTGACTGCTTTCTGTGTTGAACCCCCTGATCAACTACTTAATGCATTCATCAGACTCAGCAAGTTTAACAGCCAAACGATGCGGATGCCATCTCGGAAAAGACATGGCTGTAGACATGTAAAAGCAATTCATCCAGTATGATTGGATGGAAAATTGCTGTACAAAGCCTGCTTCAGCTCTGGGATGATCTTTGCGAAACGAAAGAGGTTTAATTCTTGCACAATAGCAGACTAAACCAAGACTGCGTATAAAACCTCTTTTTCTCTAACGCGAGGAAAACGACATGGAGATAGTCCAAGCCCCCGGCAATTTCGTTTCTTTGAGTGCCAGGTAATGGTGGTTGGTCTCATCATCAGTGAAAGAAACAACTGCATCGAAGATGGAAATGACTTTCTCTTGACGCGTAGCAACAGCAGTACTCATCGCACTCGAGCGATTTCTGATGCAAGATATGAGCTAAACAAAAGATGTCAAATCCCCCAGTATGCTTTTACCAACTCTGCCGAGGAACTATTCATTCCCCATAACAATATTTTAACTTACATCGCTGGTTACATCGCCAAAAAGGTACAAAGGAAACTGTGTCCAGAATGTACAGAAATTATTACTGGTAAGTAAGAAGGAACTGTACGGGAGACTCAATTAAGCAGGTACCTCATGCTAACGGTAGGCTGGTCATCGTATCATCTCAGCTGGTAAAGTTTGTGGAGGAACTTAAAATTGTATTCAGAAAATCTGAACAGCTCCTCCACATGGAACGGACCGAGTAAGTGCTCAATTTCTGGAAATTTTTGAACAGAAATCGAGTTTGCACATGTGTCCCTCCAGCAAATGCAAACCAGACAGTCTTGTTACTCAATTGTTTTAATGCACTTTGCATTGAAACAAAACAATAGACATTTCTCTTCAGCGTCCGCAGGAGAAATAGAAAAATTTTTAAACTGCAACATCTGTAAATATACGTGTACATATTTTATATTTTTGCAAACGCATTGGGTGCAAAGAGGTTTTAGATATGTAACAACCACATTGTCTTCGTGTGAAAAAAAAATCTATTCTAATGTAGACTTTAAACGCCTCATTTTATTTGTTTTCGTGTTTATCTTCTAAAGTAGAGAATCTGCACCTTTGAAATATGCTTTCAAGCCCTATTTCCGAAAAGTATGAAAGTATATGCGCCTGATTGTGTATGTTTTGCCAGTACACGATGGTCAGAACAAAGGCGGCACGCCCGAGGCTAGTGATCTTTTCTTCCCTATCGGGGGAGTGGCCGTGACCGCCGCCTGACTTCAACGTCTCATATAACAGTGGTGGCTCTTTGTATTCTCTTTGATTTACTGGTGAGATAGGTCAGCCACTTTAACAATGGACTATTTTCACTGCACCACGCCATAATAACGAAATGATGGAGTGGAAGGCGGAGCTGTAGTCTACAAAATTGAGGCGAGAATAGCAACCAGGGGATTCAAGTAGCTGCAGAATGAAATAAAGAACTCGAGAGACAGAATTATCCACTGATAAGAGAACTGAATTGTGAAGGGTCCATTTTACCATTGGTGGCGCTTAAGAGTTGTCCGGAAACAAGTCATTTCAAAACTGTTATCTCTCCAGATGTCCAGGCCCTCGGTTTATAGTCGTTTAGTGACGTCCCTTTGCTCTTATTTAAGACAGCGGCGATGACTGGTGCTTTAAAACAGTGGAGGTGACAGAAAGTTGCGGCAATATGCTGATGATATCAGTTAAGACAGATAATAAGAGTCGGTGCAGTACCTCAGTTTAGGAGCAGACACGCTGTCAGGCCCTGCAACTTCCTGCAGTTTTGTTGCCAGAATAAGTTTCGCACCTTGTGTTCACGTATAACCAAAGGAGCTATTAAGGGGAATGCTGGGCTGATGTTGTCACTTGTGTGGTATTGTCAGTGGCGTGCTGTGCGTGGACACCGGGGACTAGGCTAGTCCCCTAAGAGTCACAAGTAATCAATTTTATTTGACGATATTTTAACATAAAACTTTTTAGAATTATTGAAAAGCGCCGGTGAAAAATGCGTCTTGCCCCTCTTCTAACCGTAGCGCCACCAAGCGCCTGCTGCAATCTTTTTTTGTAAACGGAGAGGGAAGCGGTTGACAAAATCTGGTCCCTTTCAATGCGTCATCAGGAGCCCGCGATGGCTCAGTGCAACATTGCTTTGAATCAGTCTTTGCCAGCTATGAAACTTGCTATGGCGCTAAGCTCAACGATATTTAAACATTATGAAGAGCTGCATACAGTTAATGGTGACAGGCAACACAACTCAAGACCTGAAACTTATGACAGGTAAAGGTGAAATAAATGATGGTTTGAAACAACCGAGACGATGTAGCCTGTTAAATAGGTTAGTTTACACACATTGACAGCAATGTCTCTGTGGTATAGTGCTTACACACGGCGCTTTTTCTCTGAAAGGTATTGCGGTCAAATCCCGAGTGTTTGTTTGCTTTGGGATTTTTGTTCGTTTTGATTGTTTGTTTGTTTGTTTGTTTGTTTGTTTTTTGTTCTCAAATATGATGAATTCTCTGTCAAGCCTTTCATGAAGACCTAGTGTTTACTAAACGAAACCGTATAATCTCTCTGTGTAAAGTCATATCCATAGACACCTAATTTCTACTATCATATATTGATATCAAAATATAGATATTTTAGACTCACAGGTGATAGAAATTGCTTTAGCTTAGTAATAACAGTTAATGCGTTTGAAAGAGGATATTTTTATTTTTTACATAGCGTGTAATCTAAAATACTTAACAGGTTACATCGTCTCGCTTGTTTTCGATAATTTCCCCTTTCTAATGTCATTTAACGCTTGTATATGGTATCTACAAAATTGTCTGGTATTTTCACAAAAATCATGATCTTATAATCAACATTATGATAAAACCTGATTTGTTCGTCGCTTACTTGTATTACTATTTACGTAGTACGAGTATATATTGAGGCGCCAAGAGAAATACAGGAAAACGCAAAGCTTACCGCCCCCCACCACCCACCCCCGCCCCAGTCACCTGGCTGGTCCCCAGTGGGAAATCTCACCACACACCACTGGGTATTGTCCCGAACAATCGAACGAAAATCTTTTTATGTCGATGGTGAAGGGGGGCGTCTACATTAGTTGCCAGTATTGTCTTCCTGTAGTCGGTGACCATTCGCACCCAACACTACACTATATGGGAGATGGCGGACTAAAAATGAGACTGGAGCTTGCACTTGCAATCCCAATTTGCCCTTGGTATGGCTTGAGACGATGTTAGTAGGATGGCAGTAGACACACCTTAGTGGGGTGACTGACAGGAGGGCGGCGTATGGCCCGGTAGTCGTCTCTGATAGTAGTGATGATCATCTGTAGCTTCTCATCTGGTCTTAATGCCATTTTGCTGTTTGTGTTATGGGAAGTCAGTGGTCGGATTAGTGTTGAAAGTCCCCAGCTACCAGCACAAGACAGTCTGGGCACTTGCTTTACACTTTTCTCGCTTTGTGTCATGGATGGCTGACCGCGGGGAGGTATATCATGTGAAATATGAAGGATATCCTGGCACTTACAGTCACACGCAGTAAATCTTCAAGACAGAACACTTTTATTTTACTGTTGTCATGCTTTTTCATGCCAGAAATACACTTGCTAATTAAGTGTAAGATTACTAGCCACTAACCTAGCTAAACTACTAAACTTAAGGCCCGAAAATAAAACTTGCAGTTTACCAAAGCATTAACATATAAATCACTGATATATATATATATATAAACAAAAAGTTAGAATAAACTTAACATTGCGCTTAAAATCTGTCCTAAGTATAGATTTAAATAATTGCTACCTATTATAAACTAAGAGATTAATAACTTTTCGTATATGTGTAATGGTGTGCAAGTAGAAGATAATCCACTCACTTGCTATAGTTTGACGGGTAGTTGGGAGACGTCAAGTAAGCTTTTTGCCCGGGTACAGCAGAGAGATTGGCTGGGTTTACTGCGCACACTATACAAAAATAAGAAATGAAGATATTGACAGGAATACTGGAACTAAAGATAATTCGCAAAGGTGCCCAAGAATTTAAACAAATACCCCAACAAATAGCAGATTTTATAACTTAGTTCTGTTTCTCAATTTCAAGAACTTACGCTAACAGGAGATAGAAAAAGCAATGTTGCCTGGCTACACCGCAAGTTTCAGACGATTACTGTATGTTAGTTGAAAAATATCTGAAGTCACAGAGAGCACATGCGGATGTGAAGTAAGAGAAATGTACTAACCAGATGTGGGTATGTCCTCGTACGCTAGCCTGAAGCCTGAATATGTGACAGACACGTCAGTAAAAAACCTGATGCACATGTACTGTCCTGAACTGTAGTACACCGTCTGGTTCGGCATGGAGTAGAACTTGACAAGTGTCGGGGAAAAAGTGCAGATACCTGTGACACGCAAGTGTTTTCTATCAAGTACTCAAAAATATACATTTGTAAGCAAATCGGCTGCTGAGTGAAGATTAGCTTTCATTGTTTGGAGACAATAATGTACGTCACTTATAGTTGCACAACATTATAAAAATCCAACACGCCTACTCAAAAGGGTTATCTCCATCTGATTTTAATAGCAGAAACAATAAATAATAATTAGAGTTAAATACACCTCGAAAATTAATCAGTCATAATAAGTGATGTAACAAGATAACAATAATATGTACAACGCAAACACTAACAGTCATTTCATAGGCCGGTAAACTGAAAATAAGAATATACCATCATAAATCTGGACAAAGTCACAACATGGCTCCATAGTGGCATTCAGTACAGTCACCTTCACGACAAAACCACTGGGAGAGTAAATCAGCCACTGCAGGTCTTCGTTACTGTAGACCAGAGAATTAACTGAGCATAATGCGTGTAATATTAGACTACCATGGTTATGCAGTGTTATCCTTCATAGAAAGCAGCAACTGATGCTTTTCTTGTCATTTAATCAAACTAACTAGTACGCTAGTTTTTATTTTGGTAACGTACCCGACTTAGACATGTGTGAATGCCGGATAGTTTGTACAGCAGGTATGCAGAACATTATTTTCTAGACTGAGCTTTGAAGCATTCATTTCACTTATTTAATGACACAAAAGCAGAATTTTTCTATTAGTAGTAATAACATGAAAAACGTTGAGACCAGCGCCACTAGAAGAATAAGATGGTTGATTGCTGCTGCTGCTGCTGCTGCTGCTGGTGCTGCTGCTGCTGCTGCTGCTGCTGCTGCTGATGATGATGATGATGATGATGATGATGATGATGATGATGATGATGATGATGATGATGATGATGATGATGATGATGGTAATGGTGGTGGTGGTGGTTGTGGTGGTGGTTTTGGCAGCGTTTTATGATTTCTACCAAGGAGCGTGTTAGCAAAACAACTCTAGCATTAAGGCAGTTTTCTTTACAACGGCGCTAATTTTGACAGTCTAGGTTAGTAACCTGTGAAGTTCAAAAGACAATTTATAAACAGGACCCATCTATAGCCCAAATTTGTTCAAAACGAGTTGAATTTATTTTTATTATAGAAGGTGTCTTTTAGGTGCACTTTCTCCCCTTTACCGTTCAAAATCTTGTAAAGCTCTACTTGATTAATGCTGGTCAGTCTCTGTGGGTTGTAAACCTTGCACCGGCCAGTGCTTTTAAGATGACAATGATTTAACGGCGGGTAACAAAGAAATAAAACTTTCCAGACCTTTGACAGTACAGAAAAGTTTCAACAAAAGTCTTAGTCACTGTCAACTACAGCAATTAGAGAGATTGCACAAAAACAGCAAGGAGACGGCAACAACTTTAATTGACTTGGATTCGTACTTCCCATAGACGGCAGGTGCACCAGAGATGTCCTCCCAACGACTACAAAAAAGACAGCTTCAATGTCCCGGCTAACGCGGATCTAACATCTTAACACTATCATTTTCGCTACTAGGAATAAACTGTACAAATCACTAAAACTTTTATTGTACAATTCAAGTGACACACCAGAATACAACCTCTGACAAAGTGAAGGCATGGGCACAACATCTTACTATTTTCTTCTCCTTTACTGTTGTTGAAGTAAAAATCCATTTCAAAGTGAGTGACAACAACGTACTTCATTTCTCAAAATGGCGATCGACTTTAAAACTCTTTGTTTACCACACGAAATCTTTCCACTTCCAGCCAGTTCATGGGACGAAATCATGGTTGACGATTTCCCAACGGTTGTAGTAGTTTCCTCCCTTATGTTATATTCGTTTAGGCTTCTGAAACCTCTGTTGCACCTTTTACATTTTACTAATTATCATGGCATTTTCTGTTGGAAATACTATAAAAGTGTGTTTTTATGCTAACATAAGGTAAGAATGTTTCTTTTCTACATATTTTGATCTATCATTATAAATTTAAATTGTTCTTCTACCTCTTTTGGTTATTTTTTATAATTTTTTTTAAAAGTGGGGAGAATCGTGCGAGAGATAGACACTACAGGCTTCTAGCAGCCACGAGTTAGATGCGTTAAACCAAAGAACACATTAGTATTTCAGAAATGTAATTTATAATTTTATGTCTGTGTGATCTCAGTATTTGAGGGCAAGTCTATGTGGTCGTTTGCAATTTCTTTTAGGACATTTGTTAAACTACTTTATTACTTTGCATTCATGACTGTGGCTAGCCACTATATCAGTTGTATGCACATTGTATCTTATAAAGTTAAAGTAATAAAATTAATATGCAATAATTTTAATAAAATGACTTCAATTAGTTGTCGTGTGCAATCCTAATGGCAACACACATGTGACCCACGTGGGCCTCGGGGGACCCTCATGCCTGGCCTAAATGATGGTCTTTAAGGCAAATACTCACTCGTTATAGTTTGACGGGTAGTTCGGTGACGTCAGGTAACTGACTTGCCTGGGGAATGCAGTGAGATTTGTACTGTTTACAGAACACACTGCACAGGTATCAAAAATTTGATGATAGAGAGCTGTCACTGAGAAGATATCTAATTATCTGAAGTACTGATTGAATTCACAATTAAATAAGGTGCTGACATTCCATGTCACCTTGGTAACTTCTCTGTAGTTTGAAACAGTTTTTGTGTGTGCTTCTGAGTATCTTCTATCTCTAACTGGACATTGCTATTTAACTATTCCATGTGATACTTTTGATTATATTGCCCTGTAGTAACATACGATATGACAGTCCTGTCTTTGTAGAACACGCACTCATGCATAAATCCACACAACACTCAGACATGGACGCACACACACACACACACACACACACACACACACACACACACATAACCCCTCACACATGGATTTCAAGTTGTTAATCATGTATTATAGCAAAAGAATCTTCAAATGTCCAATTGTCAGGTACTACCGTATTCACTGTACCTTTTCTAGCAAAACTATCGTTGACGGTTTGCGAACTTTCATAAAAATTCAGATAGCTCAAAAGTTTCTAGAATAAATACTTACCCGGAGAAATCAAGACCATGACGGCCACAACTGTTACCGTAGTGAACGCCATTTTAACCATTCAACGGGAAGAAAATAGACCAGGAAGTTTTAACCTGGAGGGTGTCACGTCAGTAGTTTTTTGTTATCTGCCAAGACGACATAAAAACACTTTTTCTTCAGTGATATATCTTCACCAAGATTTATACGAGAAATCCCTGAGCTACCTGGATCAGATATCTTTAATGCAATAATAAAATCTAACATAAAATGCAGACTAGAACTAAGTACTTCAAACTAAACGAGCTGATGTCATTGTAACGTAGTTTTGTGAACAATCTTTTAATACAAAACATATGTCTGCAGCTTAAGTAGAATTAGGTTTACATCATGTTAAAACGTTTTATTCGTTATATAAGTACGTGTTAATAACGCTGCGATGTTCCAGAGCAGTGCCATTTGCTTGAAATCCTAATTTTAACATCATTATCAATATTTGTAGTAACTTTATGTCCTGAAACTAAGAAGAACAGCTTTTTGTAGTAAGTAGTGATTTTAGAGAGATGTTTCTAAGAGTTTAGTCCTTCACTGTTGGTGTATGGACTTTTAAAAAACCAACATTTTATTCATAATTAGTTTTACCCCCGAAATTTAAATATGAGAAAAGTTGAGCTAGAGAAAAAAAGTTGGCACCATTGAAATCAGAATAGAAAGTTCTTTTTGCCCATATACTTTTTGCTTATTCTTGATTCAAAAATAAGCCTGGAATACCTACCAGAACTGGGATGACATCATCAAATACTTACATAACCATACTGTGAAAAAGTTGGAGATGAGTATTTTTATATGTGTTGCAAAAGCAAAAACAAAAGAAAAATGTTTCATAGTTCTAGATATATACAGTTATATTGTTCTACTGTAATTATTATTTAAATAAATGTATTTCTGTTTACTTCGGAAGTACTGTTCAACATCAACATTTCTTTCATTTGTTTTGCTAAAAGTTTGTTTTTATTATTATTAGTATTATATCATGTGCTTTTACACATAAGCTTGTTTTCTCTAACATTAACGAATCTGTTGGAAAAAGCTCGTGTGAGGATTTTTACGGAAGTGATAATAGTAACAGAAAGAAATGCCGTCTGTGATAAATCTTTGTCTTACCTTCTTGCCTGGACGGTCTGGCTGGAAAAATGTCACAAGCGGCAAACTTAACAAACACTGTAGCCAGACGATGGTGCCCCTGCCTAGACTGGCAAACTATTAGTAAAACTCACTAACACTAACTACAGAGTCATCTTCGACCACTCACTAGTTCTGGCGCTGCAGGGCGATTGAAGGAAGAAGCCATAGGGTTTCAAGATATAAATGGACGCCCTGAGGTATTTAACCAATCCCTTTCTGTTAGGTATGCCAGTAAATACATATCCACCTTTACACTACAGCTTTTTATTATTTACGGAGTCATATATCATGCGCCATTTGTGAACTAAAACGGATACAGTTTCGAGGAGTAGAGTACCAGTACGGGTCACCATTCAGGATCTGTCCTTAATCTTGTCCTTCTGTTAATAACGATATGAGAGATGTTGTTTTCATGTTTTTCTTAACAATGACATTTTAGAGCTGATGTTGTGATACTTTGATGATCTTGTATAGTTGTCAGTGTTTTCACAAGAGAATTTAAGAGGTCTACTTGTTTTGACAACGCTGTTTTGAAGGAACTCTTGTCTTGCCAATAGCGTCTTTCTTGCTCGCGAATTTACCATGAAATAGTAATAATAAACAATGTCATTCATTTTGGGTTTTTCCTGCGGAGTATTTACACATTTTTAACACGGATCATTATTAACGCTGTATTTGTGATAAAGACGAATATAGTTCGGCAACAAAGAGGTGCGGAGTGTAAAGTACAATGATTTTCTTTACCTGCACTAGTTCATCTTCTATGTCACTGATAGGACGCAGACTGTGTTCGTTGATAGTCAAACATCTCGCCCTCCTCCACTTTTCTGAGGTCAACAAAGTGTCAGTGCTCGGCCCAGTTCTGTTCATTTTGTCCGCAAAGTCACTTCCATCGTGTATTCAGTCTCACCAGGTTACTCATCAATAATAATGCATAGATCCACCCAATAAAATATACACCGGACGTGCAATATTTAACGTCACACAAAACGCACCACACCTACCATCAAACACAATGTGCACACTCTTCCCAGTCGACCTCTCATTAATGTAACAATAGCACTACTTTCAAACCCCGGAGCAATATGGTGCAGACAATCACACATAATGTCGTTATTTAACAAGTCACACGGCTAAATGGGAGCCACTGATACAATCCTGGTTTATACTTTGTAACAATAAAGTTTTTGTAGTTGACATGTGGACATATCTGTATGTAGTATCATGTGTATATAGCATCATGTCTACTCATGTTAACTCCTCAAAGTGTATCGCCGGAACATCTTTCCTATCCGGTAAATAGGCGTTTTTTTTAAATGAAGTGCACAGCGCACTGTATTTTTGATTTTAGCAAGTGGAAAGATTAGGGTTCGTGAGGCAATAACATGAAAATAAAAGTCTCAAGTTTGCATGTCCACATAAACCCGAGAGATCTAAATGCCATGGTAAACCGGACCTTGTTCAAGGAAACACTAGAACGCTAGTATCATTAACTCATATTTTTATTTCAAAGTACATAAACGACTCGACATTCTTCTCCTTCCTCAACCACAACACGTAGCTTGGCATCAGAGGTTCTTATAAAGGTGAGATGGCAACGGTAGTGTCTTAGTAGGTGACACTGACGTGCACGGACATGTCCGAAAGATGACTGCAGAGGGTTTAAGCAGCGTGAAGAAGAAAACTAAAATAAAGAGGTGAATAATTATGTCCTTAATTGATCAAAACAGAACGGTAAACAAAAATTATGATGCTCTTATGTTAGAGAGATTAATAGAAAAGAATAGAAAACAATCGGCCAGAGATGTTTGCCAACAGATTTTACCAGGATTATAGTCGTGTAGCACTGGACTGTCTACACGAACGAAGTCTGCAACCACACGATGGACGAGTTATTAGGCACAATGGAGTTTAATATAAGAGGTAAGAGAGGTAAATAACGAAAACAATCATGTGCAGTATTTCTTTTATTCCAAAAGCGCACTGCTTGCATTCCGTCGCTCTGTACACTACAAAAGGTTTGTATACCGTCCATAATTAAAAAGAAACAGTAGTCTTGTATTGTGAAACTTTGCTCTTATATATAAAAGCCACAATTCCCCTTCCGGAAAAGGTGACTCTGATAGCTAAAAGTTGGAAAAGATACAGTGATTAGTGAAATTTTTAAATCTTACATTATTTACTACTAAGCGTCTGAAAATTTATTTTTCTTTTAAGCCTCGGGTTCGGTGAATCATGGTTGCTAGAGACCTACCAATACCTCAAATAGAAACCTCTCCTTACTCAGGTGGTTGTATTTCCTTGTAAGTTTGACTACTGAAAAACAAATAAATAACTGTGAGGCAGAGTGGAATATCGGATATTTACTGAATATCAAGGGATAAGGCCACGATTTTTCTGATAGCATTGTCTTCTTGTTGTCTGTGAACAAGCTTATGTTTCCCGGGCAGTGTTATTGCTATTTCAACTAAGCCAGAACTCGACTAAACTGTTCAATAGGCAAAAAGTTTTTTTTTCAATATTACTTAGCGGTTAATGAGGTAATTTTAAGTAAGAAACATAACCGATTATTTCCAACTTAAAGAAAAACCTTTAATCCTACATCTATCCCTCTTTTTAGTTAGTATCATGTCAAATTCCCAGCTCACTGTTGCTAGATTTAACAGTACACGGTCCCGTTTTCTGTAATTAGTTTTGTAATAGCATGTATATGGCATATCGTTTAGCATTTTGACTATCTTCCATTATTTTTAATTTTTCTTGCACCATCTTTACTTGATTCACTGCTTATGTGAATGTTTCTTTGTATGTATTTTTTTCAGTTTGTCTAATGACGAGAGAAACCGAAAAATTAAGACAACGTTTGTTGTTGTTTTTTTTAAGGAGAAGCATCAATGCATTTGTACTATTGGTCGGCCATTTTTTTTTACAACATTCAGTTTGGAAATAAAAAGAAAGCAGTTACCGTCAGAAAAGGTGAGACACTCGTCATATTCATTATGATTTGAAAAAAATTCAGTTAGGGACATTAGGTAATCAGCTACAATACTGGACCAAGCATGTCACAACACCACACGTGGACATGCGCATTCTTTCTGGGAAACAAAACACGAAATAACTTTAATGAGGAGCGTCCCTTCCCCGAGACACAAATAATATAAATTTACATCAAAACAATAACACAAGAAGATTCTAGCAGGCACATGTATCAATATAAGCACATAAATCACACACTCATTCAGCCTGCTCAAACAGCCAGGTAATACTACCAAAACACTTGAATATAAAATGTTCAGACAATCAACGTCAAGTTTATGCAAGTGACCATAGGCACAGTCAACTCAGCATACACATTAATTAATTAGGCAAAGAACAGTCACAGATATTAGTCAAGAGGGCCGCCCACAGCTTCTTTCTAACACACCTTGTCGAAGGGAAAAAACATCAACAGTTCACCACCCTCCTTTCTGCAGAAAGTAGTTATTGCAAATCTGAAAGGAACCCGAACTTGCTCCCCTTTCCCCGCTTATCCTTCTTCTGGTGGTTAGTCCCATAACAGCTCACCCGTCTGCCCCGCATCAGTGATCCGCGGGACAGCACGGTTACCGGCTTAAAAAATGCACACAGCACTGACATATATAAATATATATAAAGCAGAGTAATTAACAAAGATTTGATATTAAGTTACCAATTTACATGTGCTTTATGATAGGTTTTTAAAAATGATATCAACCTGTATTGTGTTAGGTATAGTAAAGTATAAATATGTCAATGTATTGTGATTCCCCGTTGTTACATTTCTGCGTGGCACATCTCTCATACAGCTAGACTTATTAAACGGCAATATTCTGCATTATTTACAGTTAAACTGTATTATGGATTTAAATCACTTTTTTTAAAGAACGGTCAAAACAGCCGAGTTATCAAAACTTCATTAACTTAAGAATACTTTATCCCCTTTTCACACTTATTTTTCAATTCATTTTGCCCGTTTCAAAATTGTTTCAGATGATCCGAACGATGACGACGCATTTAATCGGCGGTGATGTTAGTGTGTAGGCCATGTACCTGGATGCGCTTGTCGATTATGCTGAACAATGCAAACTACCACAAGATATCTCCGATCTACCCCTCAGTAAATTGCTGTGGCTGCGGTCTTATTTCTTGTCAGCGACACAGTAATATCCACCGTAGTAAGAGCCGAAGTACTTAATACAACCGCCACAATCCATTTATAAATCACAAATAAAAGCCAACCCATAACTTGTGATCACTGGGACCTTTATTTTCCCCTTGAAATATGAAGACTTCGTGCCATCGAACATCCTGTGGCTTGGTTGCGACTCCGCTTTTTTCCCGATACACGATTTGTTTAAAGAATAAGAGAAGTTGCTGGTTAGGAACTTTATGTTGACAGGTGTTACAGTACTGGTGATATGATGTGCATGTGAAGCAACTCCTTGCACGATGCACATTTAGGAGGCAATAAGATAAACACTCGGCAATTATAAACAACCTCTCCTAGCGCCATTCTCCTGTCTAAAATCGTCACTTACTCTATCGTTTCTGTTTACTAATCGCACTTTCGAGGTTAGTGCTAAACAACTACATTTTTTAAAAGTAGATTACTTTTTTCTGTAACTTTGTGTGAGAACGAGAAAGATCCCTGAAAAAGCTGTATGTCTTGTGTACTTCAATGCATCAATGTTGTTCTATGTTGTATAGAAACATCGCTGCTGACAAACAAGTTTCTAACCTCTGTTGCGCCCTTTAATGTAATCTCGGTTGTAATACTGCCATTTCACGAAATAACTGCGGTTGACAGGAAAATCAAGGGGAGACCTTCGCCTGTTTCCTGCACGTTGACTGCACAACATGGCGCTTACCCTGCTTGCCCTCTTAACCCTTATGATTCTTTTTTCTCTAAGTAATTCTTTTATTAAAAGTTAGTTTATTTGTTTCTATCGAGCAAAGAGCTGGGTAGCAATGGTTAATTATATATTATAACATGACGCAATTATTTTATGGTCACTGGTCTCCTAGTAGCAGTAATTCTATTTTTGTGACATCAGTTTCTAATGAGCACCAATAGAGGAACCAGCATGAGAGCAGCTATTTCCGTTCAAAGTAAGAACATTTCTATCTTTTGAGAAATAGAGGGAGTGGGGGGGGGGCGGACCAGTTCCTGCCACAACTAGGCGAGTTTCTCAACGGACGGATAAACAGAAAACTGTTCGAAAAATATAGAACTGGAGTAAAAACCAATTAAGTTAGTTATGTCTTTGTGATGAATCGTACAGAACAGTGAGGTTGTGATGCTACTGTGGTGTTGAACAGTGTAATAATGTACCATGGTGGTGTGAGGAGCGAATTGTAATTACAGTATTTAATTAATCTTTTGCTGGTCATTTTCTTGCTTAATATTGTCACTCTGGGTGGAGAAGCCCCACGAAGAAACGATGACTTCTTATATTGTACGAATGCTCATCTCAAATCGTGTGGTGTTACAGGGTGTATACTGAAGGAAATTAACTTCGTGGTTACTCGTGGGTATTCGGGGTGGAGTGTAATAAAGAGGGAGGAGGCCTGAGCCCCAGGACAAAATCCCCGACAGCCAGCCGTGTGGACAAGTGTTACACCCAGAGAGACGTGCGTGTGTGCCGATACCCGGACATTACGACCTTCACCACACTGGTGACTAACGAGTAGGGTTTTGTTTGTACGTTTTACTACCTCACCACCTGCCGCCCCCAGTGATCTCACCTGCGATTTCTGGCTCAGCGAGTCAGTCGCTTAAAGACCAACCTCAATGGTTTGCGTTTTTTGCAGATATCGATAGATACAGGCGATATAAAGCTAACCTGTAAACTACAGCCTCCAAAACACATCCGTTAATTAATTATTCGCTAGCAAAGTACGCGATTCGCACCTGCGATCAACGAGCGCCGTTAACATTGTACTACGTCACACTAGTGCACCATTCACAACATTGACAGCCGTCGACACCAAACAGTGTACTACGTCACACTAGTGCACCATTCACAACACTGACAGTAGTCAACACCAAACAGTGTACTACGTCACACTAGTGCATCATTCACAACACTGACAGCAGTCAACACCTAACAGTGTACTACGTCACACTAGTGCACCATTTACAACACTGACAGCAGTCAACACCAAACAGTGTACTACGTCACACTCACACTAGTGCACCATCCACAACACTAAAAGCAGTCAACACCTAACAGTGTACTACGTCACACTAGTGCACCATCCACAACACTGACAGTAGTCAACACCAAACAGTGTACTACGTCACACTAGGGCACCATTCACAACATTGACAGCAGTCAACACCAAACAGTGTACTACGTCACACTAGTGCACCATTCACAACACTGACAGCAGTCAACACCAAACAGTGTACTACGTCACACTAGTGCACCATTCACAACACAGCAGTCAACACCAAACAGTGTACTACGTCACACTAGTGCACCATTCACAACACTGACACAACACCAAACAGTGTACTACGTCACACTAGTGCACCATTCACAACAGTAACAGCAGTCAACACCAAACAGTGTACTACGTCACACTAGTGCACCATTCACAACAGTGACAGCCGTCAACACCAAACAGTGTACTACGTCACACTAGTGCACCATTCAAAACACTGACAGTAGTCAACACCAAACAGTGTACTACGTCACACTACTGCACCATTCACAACAGTAACAGCACTCAACACCAAACAGTGTACTACGTCACACTAGTGCATCATTCACAACACTGACAGCAGTCAACACCAAAGAGTGTACTACGTCACACACACTAGTGCACCATCAACAACACTGACAGCAGTCAACACCAAACAGTGTACTACGTCACACTCACACTAGTGCACCATTCACAACACTGACAGCAGTCAACACCAAACAGTGTACTACGTCACACACACTAGTGCACCATCAACAACACTGACAGCAGTCAACACCAAACAGTGTACTACGTCACACTAGTGCATCATTCACAACAGTGACAGCAGTCAACACCAAACAGTGTACTACGTCACACTAGTGCACCATCAACAACACTGACAGCAGTCAACACCAAACAGTGCATTACGTCACACTAGTGCACCATTCACAACACTTGCAGCAGTCAACACCAAACAGTGTACTACGTCACACTAGTGCACCATCTACAACAGTGACAGCAGTCAACACCAAACAGTGTACTACGTCACACTAGTGCACCATTCACAACAGTGACAGCAGTCAACACCAAACAGTGTACTACGTCACACTCACACTAGTGCACCATTGACAACACTGACAGCAGTCAACACCAAACAGTGTACTACGTCACACACACTAGTGCACCATCAACAACACTGACAGCAGTCAACACCAAACAGTGTACTACGTCACACTCACACTAGTGCACCATTCACAACAGTGACAGCAGTCAACACCAAACAGTGTACTACGTCACACTAGTGCACCATTCACAACACTGACAGCAGTCAACACCAAACAGTGTACTACGTCACACTACTGCACCATTCACAACAGTGACAGCAGTCAACACCAAACAGTGTACTACGTCACACTAGTGCACCATTCACAACACTGACAGCAGTCAACACCAATTAATGTACTACGTCACACTAGTGCACCATTCACAACAGTAACAGCAGTCAACACCAAACAGTGTACTACGTCACACTAGTGCATCATTCACAACACTGACAGCAGTCAACACCAAACAGTGTACTACGTCACACACACTAGTGCACCATCAACAACACTGACAGCAGTCAACACCAAACAGTGTACTACGTCACACTAGTGCATCATTCACAACACTGACAGCAGTCAACACCAAACAGTGCACTACGTCACACACACTAGTGCACCATCAACAACACTGACAGCAGTCAACACCAAACAGTGCACTACGTCACACTAGTGCACCATTCACAACACTGGCAGCAGTCAACACCAAACAGTGTACTACGTCACACTAGTGCACCATCTACAACACTGACAGCAGTCAACACCAAACAGTGTAGTACGTCACACTAGTGCACCATTCACAACAGTGACAGCCATCAACACCAAACAGTGTAGTACGTCACACTAGTGCACCATTCACAACACTGACAGCAGTCAACACCAAACAGTGTACTACGTCACACTCACACTAGTGCACCATTCACAACAGTGACAGCAGTCAACACTAAACAATGTACTACGTCACACTCACACTAGTGCACCATTCACAACACTGACAGTAGTCAACACCAAACAGTGTACTACGTCACACTAGTGCACCATTCACAACACTGACGGCCATCGCTTCACAGGACACCAGCCGTTAACGAGTTCTGCAGATCAGCGGCAAGTAAAAAAAAAAGTTCATCGACAACAATAATGTTGAAATCGTATCCATGTTTAGCTGTAGTTCAAAATGATCTTATAGTGGGTGCCATCAAGATGTTTCACACTAACATTTACAAGCCAGACATAGTGTACGAACGTTTTTTAAAATATATTTCGCCTTAGAAGAACAAAAACAACCAAGAAAAACGTTAACATCGGCAGTCAACTCGTTTGATATCAACACTCTCAACCTCTTTGTCTCAAAAAATAAATCAGAAATGAGGTTTGTTTACCCCTTAGCTTGCCTCTGCCCTAAATGGTCTCTCGACAGACTTGAACTACAGAGATATTCTGTGTTACATACGATGCTGCTGATCTCTTCAGTAATGACGAAGGTATTTAAGGTATTTTAGTCGGCGACACATCTGAGGTAGGAGGGTTTGAATTCAAGTTGGTCTGTGAGGTCCTTGACGTCGTCTTTTCCTTTGATGGTTGAAGGAATGGTTTTCTCCTGCTTGAGAAGGACTAACAGCCCCTCAGATGGCACAAGTGCAAGGTGGTGGACACCCACAGGGCTGAGTCCTTGATGCTGACTTCACGGACTGCGGATTACTGATCACTTTTCTTTTCGGCGGCTAAAATTAATTACGAGGATATTGTTGAAGTAAACAACAATACTGTTTGTGCAAAGGGTGCTTAGAGCGAGGGATCAAAGATACTACAGCTTGGTAGCCACCTCACCTGATCCCTGATGATGTAACGAGGGTCGTTTTCATGCTGGTTAGTAATCGTTTCAAGTGTTTCGCTATAGGATCAAGGCCTTGGGCACAAATATTGTAGAGCAACAAACGAGAGAGTGGGAGAAGTAACGTTTCTTTTCTTTTTATTTGTGTCTTTCTTTCTTTCTCTCTTTCTTTCTTTCTTTCTTTCTTTCTTTTGTCACTCATGTTATAAAACTCAAGTTAAGCTCATGGTTAAAGCTGGATGTGAGTACCTTTACTAAATGTAAACCGGTCTTTCATCCTCTTTTCGTGTACAAGTTCACGGAAGCATCCTGGAGCAAAATGTCCGTGTCTCTTTTTCTTGGTGGTGAAATAGTTTCGTAGACTTTCTCACGTAGATAGCATCTGCAGGTCATCGCCACTAGAAGTAGATTCTGCTTCCTAGTTCAGAGGATTCATGTTGGACTTTCTCCAACTCCCCACTCTTTCCGTTCCACCTTTGCGCGTGCGCGAGCGGGCACACACACACACACACACACACACACACACACACACACACACACACACACAGGCACATGTGCTAAAAGCTATAAACACAGATTTCAAACAAAGATAATATTGTTTATTACCAGTCTTCGTTGACCTTTTCAATAACTGTGTGTCTGGAAGGAAAAATCCAATACATAAGACTTAGTGTTAAGATATAACAATGACAGTGGGGACGGTTGTTACATGACAGTTGGCCATCTTCTCGCCTAATCGAAATCAAAATTGAGCCAATTCCACAAGCGGATGCCGATGGCCAAGCAAATCAAACAAATGCAAAACAAATCAAACGGACCTTAAGCACCTTGGACGCGGCCTGTTGTTAGGGGGTCAAGAACGAGGCAGGGTGGAGGTGTACCTCCTATTCGCTTCTGTCTCTTCTTCTAAGACAATTCGCCAAATCAATTCCCTGATCTTCCTCGTTGTATGCGTCAACACCGTCGTCGTAGTTACCTGCCGTTAGAAACGCCAGTCAAAGGTGAGTGACAAGTGACGTCAGGGACAGACCCTCATACCGAGTGTTTCCTGTTCACCTGTTACGGCGACGATTGTTAAGGGCAGTGCATTGTGTGTGTCCAACACCTTGCAGGCTGTACGAAGGTTAATGAACGAAGGAGGATAATTATATCACGATCTCTGACCCGCTCTTGGAGGGGAACACGAGGGGGTATCAACAAGTGTCAACGGGTGTCAACCTTCCAGGCGAGCCAGTATCCAAATAATGGTTTTGAAAACGTTAGCACGAGGTCACCTGACAAGTTGCCACCGTGTGTCGGACTAAATGGTCCTGAAGCTTCAGAAATTACATTGCGTTTATCAGAGATATTAATTGAATCTATCAATCAATCGATATATCTATTTCACACCTGGACACGGCCAATCGTGTCTGCCTTACCGTTTTTGACAGTTTGTAGTTTATGTCATATATATATATATATAATACGTTGTGTAAGTGCGACTGGAAATTTAAAAAAACTAAAATCTTCTATGTTGAAGCAAACTGGATGCTCATAGTAATTTAAACACTTTGTGTCTGGTAGATGATGGTACTGCCACTGTCCACAAAAGACTAACAAATATGACAATGTAGACATCTGACTTACACCTATATTATACTTGTGTGTTCTTCAGCCTAAATGAAATCAAACTCAAAACGCTCGTGTTACCTGGTGTGTTTCATTACCTTCGCCATCCGTAATAAGTACTCTGGTTTTGGGTTCTGTAACGGGCATTTTTTTATATGGTTCAGTAATATATTTATATATTGTTAAAATATAGTGTGAAAATAACTGTGTATGTAGTGATATATATATATATATATATATTTATTTATATTTTATAGCTCTACCACAACCTAACTTACCTCTAGGTGAGGTGTCCACCTTAGTCGCCTCTTACGACATGCCTGGCCGGACAGCAGGGACCCTATTCTTACACAGCTCGCTAGGCAAGCATACCCCAGGGTGTGTAGCGTATCATAGCTGTATAGTATTATAATGACTGTGTATGTGGCACTATCATGCTTGTGTAGTGTTATAATAACTGTGCATGTAGTGATATAATGGCTGTATAGTGTTATAATAATTGTGTATGTAGTGATATAATGGCTGTATAGTGTTATAATAACTGTGTATGTAGTGATATAATGGCTGTATAGTGTTATAATAACTGTGTATGTAGTGATATAATGGCTGTACATTGTTATAATAACTGTGTATGTAGTGATATCATAGCTGTGTAGTGTTATAATAACTGTGTGTAGTGCTATCATAGCTTTATAGTGTTATCATAACTGTGTATGTAGTACTATCAGAGCTGTGTAGTGTTATAATAACTGTGTATGTAGCACTATCATAGCTGTGTAGTGTTATAATAACTGTGTATGTAGTGCTATCATAACTGGGTAGTGTTATAATAACTGTGTATGTAGTACTACCATAGCTGTATAGTGTTATAATAACTGTGTATGTAGCACTATCATAGCTGTGTAGTGTTATCATAACTGTGTATGTAGTACTATCATAGCTGTGTAGTGTTATAATAACTGTGTATGTAGCACTATCATAGCTGTATAGTGTTATAATAACTGTGTATGTAGCACTATCATAGCTGTGTAGTGTTATCATAACTGTGTATGTAGTACTATCATAGCTGTGTAGTGTTATAATAACTGTGTATGTAGCACTATCATAACTGTGTAGTGTTATAATAACTGTGTATGTAGCACTATCATAGCTGTGTAGTGTTATAATAACTGTGTATGTAGCACTATCATAGCTGTGTAGTGTTATCATAACTGTGTATGTAGTACTATCATAGCTGTGTAGTGTTATCATAACTGTGTATGTCGCTTGTTTTCGACTGTTTCTCCTTTCTAATGTCATTTAACGCTTATATATGGTATCTACACAATTATCTGGTATTTTCACATAAAACATGATCTTATAATCAACATTATTACAAAATCTGATTTGTTCGTCGATTACTTGTATTACTATTTACGTAGTACGAGTATATATTGAGGCGGCAAGAGAAATGCAGGAAAACGCCTAGCTTACCACCCCCCTCAGCCCCCACCCCAAGTCCCCTATAGCTGGTCCCCAGTGGAAAATCTCACCGCACGCATCTGTTGAAAGGTTACAAGATTTCTTGCTAATGACTACTCTAGTGTTTACTGTTTAGTGTTTATAAGATGGATTGTTTAGCCGGCTATCATGTGTAAACAGCTCGTTCAGCACACACACACACACACACACACACACACACACACGCACAAACAATGCTAAACATTTTCCCACCTGTTGGCTCGCTCGAAAGCAAATTTCACAATCGTCCGGAGAAAGTGTCACATAATTTAGTTTGAACTAGAGAATGTCACAAAAAGCGAAATAAACAAGTATGGGAAGTAACTGCTATCGTCTCCAAAAATGTAGTTGACACTGATTGTCTCCCGTGGACTGTGCGACTGTCACTACCACACTGAAACAGACAAGCGAGCTCATTTATTTACAACTGACAAAAAAACCGAAAATTGTTTAAGGGTTACAATCCCAACATTAATTTTATTAATTTTACTAAATACGAGAAACACATTGCTTGCCCTACTACTTCTCTCATCTTACTTCATTCTCACAAGGTAGCAAGCAGTGGATCAACATACAATAGTATCACCAGAGAGACTGCATATATCTAGTCTCTCTGGTCTCACTATTCCCCAACATGACGACACTATATAAATATATACAAAGGCACAACATTCAGATATATACTAACAAGTGACACTGACCTTAATATAACATATAATATGTTCACAACAGTGACGTCGCAAATATGTTAATTACTAAAGACTAAACACTATAACAGGCATATAAATCTTTATTGTCAGTCCTGCTACACTTGCAGGACAGTGTCATGGGAGTTAACTTTAACAATTAACCCCAAACATGAAGTGGAGTCTAACAGGCGGGTGGAATATTCCCGAACCTGAGCAGAGTGTGAGACCGACATTGTTCCTACAACACTGTGCAACAGGACAGGCTTCTACATTTGCTCTGATAATAACTGTTTATATTTAACCCATGTCAGGCCTCTATAGAGTTTTGTATTTACATATATATATATATATATATTGCTTACCAATGTCGACCCCGACAGTGATTGGTCAGCTAGCGGGGTAGGAGATGAATGTTAGGGAGGAGGTGGACTTTATGGGGAGCAGTTAGCAGTGGCGCTGGGTTGGTGTCCGATGATTTTTTCTGGTGTCTGGTTACGTGTTGTATCGTATTCCTTTCTTTTATGTTTTGTGTGTGTGTGTGTGCGTGCGTGCGTGCGTGCGTGTGTGTGTGTGTGTGTGTGTGTGTGTGTGTGTGTGTTAGAAAGAAAGAGATACTCAGTACGTGGTGCAAATTGGTCCTTGACAGTTATACGAAAAAGAAAAATTACCTCTAGACCCAACACTAGAGGGCAGTACTGAGAGAGGGTCTGGCTGTCATTTGTGAAACTGTGAGAGATCAACGGGTGGTTGTTTATGTGTAAATTGATCACGTGGTTCGACCAGCCACTTAAAGTTTGTCACCATTGCGGTTTAGTACCGGTGGCAGGCGGCAATTCAATGGATGTTTGGCGGTTCGTTTGACTGGTTAAGTAGGAAAATACAAGTGCTTCTACATTCGCAGTTTGGGGAGGGGTGGCAATAAAAGTACCCGGAGAAACCGACACCCAATCCTGCGAATAGAGTGAAGGGGATAGACGAGTGGCTAGGGGTCAAAATCTTTTTCTCTCCCTATCGTTATTAATACCTTAGTAATTTAAGAATTTAACTAAGGTGATAGATATTAGCCGTGTGGGAGTTGGGGTTGTATTGACTGAAATGGAATAAGTTTGCATTTGTAAATAATGTTTTAAATTAAAATATCTAAGTGTGTAAGCTGATTATTTGAACAGTGAAATATTGTTACAACATCATCAATAAAAACATAAACAGGCATAAGACATTAGAAGGGTTTATACATTCGTATCATTACTATTGCTTATATTCCCCCAAACATTTTTATCAGCCAAAACAAAAAAGGTGGAGAAAACAGCTATAAATAAGGATGTCGTGTGTCAATAAAGTCAACATATTGTTTTACACACACACACACACACACACACACACACACACACACACACACACACACACACACACACACACACACACACACTGTGCATGAGTCGTCCATTAGGTTTGATGGTCATCACAATGTTTGAAGTGATGTAAGCTATGATCATGGACTCTACTAATATGGTCTACCAAAGACAGGCACATTACCGACATAATATTACATACACCTACACTCACACTAACCATACATAAGTGTACTGAGATGTGTGAGCACAGTGCCCAGCTCACCAACATTTAAAGTTGATAGAAGTCCACAAGAACTGGCCACATGTCGCTCGAATATATATATATATATGTGTGTGTGTGTGTGTGTGTGTGTGTGTGTGTGTGTGTGTGTGTGTGTGTGTGTGTGTGTGTGTGTGTGTGTGTGATCAGCACGTGTTGTACGGGTTTGCACATGGTATGAACAAAAAACATTTATTGGCAAATGAAACGTGTCTCGTCTCGTCTCGTGCACAGCAAACTCGCGAACTGAATCAGTCGGGAAAGACAGAGCACACATGAGGAAACTGAGAAACCATCCTAGACAAAGCCGAACGAGCCATCGAAGAGAACAGACTTTTTGTAAAAACAAGGTTTGTCTTATCCCTTAATATGGTCAATGATACGTTTCACATGAAATATGGTAGCTAAGTACTTCTAGTATAAGTTCCATGATAAATAAAGAGTGGTCAGATAAGGGAATGCCGTATAAAAACATGTGAATAATAACTGACATCAGCAGTTTTACGCAGATTTATGAAGCATCTTCATTCTTACCTCCAACGGGTGAAAAAGAGGTGAATGTCCATGTGAACAGAGGAATGACTGAGTGGCGAACATCAGTGAGCGGACCAGCTAACTGTTCATCTTGTAAAATTCTGCTAGTTGTTAGTGCTGTATACTCAGTCTCTCCAGAAGAATACAAACCACACACGACAGTCTCCGATCATGGCGATGTCCTTTCCTAAGCTAAGTTCGTTCCAACCCCCGACAACCGACGAACATACAGTAGATCATCCAGAAGAACACATAAAGACTAAAACAACCCTCCAAACCCTGGACAGAAAATAAGAATCTTTAACAATCGGAACATCAATTTCTAAAGCACCACCCAAAACAATAACCTACTTTCACCGATTAATCTCATACAAAAACTATAATCGCCCTCTCGAACTCCACCATTCACATTTACAACAATCAAAAAATATCAACCACCATTTAAAGCGAAACATTGACATAGACACAAACTCACCTCAACAGGTTCAATATGAAAAATTTCGCTCTCATGTTTAAGTTTCCTTACTCTTTGGTGTTTATATTTATGATAGCAATAAATTTCTCATAAATAGAAAATAAACATGAGATAAAAACTTCTACTTGTTACCAACTGTCTGCCCTCAAAGTGTTGACAGTCGCCGCTCGCACCCTGATATTTATTGCAACTGTTAATAAAGTTCTAGTTCTTTCAAATGTAGACTCCCTCCTCTTTCCTCGCACACACACACACACACACACACACACACACGCACGCACGCACGCACGCACGCACACACACACACACACACACACACACACACACACACACACACACACAGACATTGATGAAATATCAACAGCAATGTCGATGTTGTTTGGCAACCTGGAGGCTGCTTCAGGCTGCGCACTTTTCAAAGTCGCTTACCAGGTGAACAGGAGTGGAATCTCAGACCATCACCGGTGTCCACCGCTAGTCACGTGATGTCTCTGTCACCTGACAACCGACATCAGGCTGGTGGTACAGCCACGTGTCAGGAACTAAACATCTCTAGAACCGACAATACTTTTGTGGAGAGTCATTTGTGTTTGCTGTTGTTTCCCTCTGTTTTGTTGTTTTCTGTTACACGTACATAACATTAGGTATTTTGTGTTTTGTAATAACCATCGCTATAAGAATTTTCATTCGTTGAGTGTTTTGAACTACCAGTCGCTGGTCAAGCAGGGAACAACCTTCGGAGACCTGGACAACTAAAATGACTAGAGTACTGTCAGCTTCACCCAGTGATGATATCTTAGGTAAAGAACTTTTTTCCTGGTGCACCTACAGAAAAAGGTGTGAGCTACTGAGTTTGTTTACCCCCCCCCCCCCCAACAACCTCTTTCTTATTCTCTCTCTCTTATTCTGTTATAAGGAGTTTTCAGTGCCAACAGTTTGTTGTGCCCTTTCTTTCTCTCTTTCCTCTCTCACTCTCCTCTCTTTCTCTATCTCTGTAATTAATTGCACAGCCTTAATAGCAGTTAGTGGACTTAATATAAATCTAATGTTACGGTTAAAATATTTCTCATACTAGCCATCCACCGAAATATAACAGCCTCATGTCATGTCTTTGTCAAAACAAGAAAAACATTTTATTTTTGTCTTAGTTCACAACCTCACCTTGTCTGTTGTAACCACCGTGTACCTATCAAAGGTCTTTCTTTCTCAAACAACTAAGGCCGCTAGTAAGTAGGTTTATCGAAGAAAACAAAATATTTACAGATTTTATAGAATAGTAGAACACTCTAGTATCTGATGTAAGTTTTTAATGAATATAGTGTAGAGAATACCATAAAACATTACGGTTACTAGGCTAGGTCTTTAACAATTTGTTAACCTGATTATTTATAGTCTACATAATCACATCCATACACATCTTTACTGGGAGGATGTCAGGTGCAGGACTGACTACAGGCGCTACTAAAGTAAAGCAATGACATGTAGGTCTGAGTGTCCAGTGTTGGTGGCACTGGTGTCTCGTGTGTTGTATCTTGTTTGTCCTCTTCTGTTACTTGCTGTGTTTCTCATGTTCTAACTTCACATTACCTGATGTTGTAGCTCCAGGGATGAATGTCCCTCATAGCTGTCAACCCCTTTAAAGGATGTTGCCTATTTTAGTTGTTGTTTCTTGAGATTTAAGTAATATAATTATCTCAGAAATACAGTTATTCTTATTATAATCAAATAACACTGAAATTATTTTAAAAAAAATAGCCGTTCCTATCTTCAGACAATAAAGATGTTTGTCCTATAGAAAAATCCACATCTACCGGCTGATCCAAATATTTGTTAAAAATATGATTCAGAACTAGAGCTGCGGTAATAACTTGGTCTGTAGGTAAAATATTCCTGTCACGAACTTCTTTAATAAATTTAAATCATTTAGAAGTGTCAGGAAAAACTTTTTACATTGCTCCTTGTACAGATTTTCCCTTTCTTCACCGCAAAGGAAGTACATTGACAGGATGACCTGGTGTTACATTTATGTCAGGGGCAGTAACCTGTAGAGAAATTATTTAACTTTATGTTGCAGTATTTACTTTCCTTGTAGCTTTACCCATTCTCGGGGGAAAACAAAATAACTGGAACTTAGTCACATTACCTGCTGCACTAAGCCAATGTGTCCTGATCGGGGTAAGTGTAATGTAGCTTTATGTCTGTGTGAATACAATCAACACTACAACTAACTGTATGTGAGTTCCATTTGCATGGACCCTTGTAAAGTTAAAAGATTATCATTGACGTGTTCCCGGTATAAAGTTACCTACATGTTTACATTAAAGTGCCCCGAGGAAAAGAAAGTGAAATGTGGTGAAGTCCGCTAGTACACTGCCAAACACACACATTTCCTGTACATATTCATGTACCTGTGTGTGTAACATGCACTTGTCACACACCATTCACACAACAATAAACATCAACATTCATATACTTGAACAACAAGGATTTAGTTGTTGATTAGCGGAGTACAAGATACAGGTTGGCCCAGTCATCATCATCCTGGTGTGAAATGATCTGCAGCCATCAACCGAGTCTTTACGGTCTGTAGAGGTTCGCAGCTCAGTGAAATATAACACAGTAAGTTCCTGACAGAAATGTATTTTATGTATTATTTATAAGACGTGTAATTACTCATATACTGCATCATATCTCTCTGGCTATCTCTTTGCATCATGTCTCTCTAGCTATCATAAACTAAAATGCCTGACTAGACAGTACAGTAGTCAAGTCTCTGCTATTATCCTCAGTGTCATTGTACTACAGTTAGTACTGTCATCCAGTACAGGATGCACTGAGTTGAGGGGAGACCAGGCGGTGTTACACTGCTTTGACTTTCATTTCACTGAACGTGAAGCTCCTCCAGTGATTGTGGGCGTGAGACCAGATGATGCCGTCATGACCCACAGCCCCGTCAGCCTTGTATCGGCCGTTGAGGTTAGAGTAGTCGTGACACAAGTTGTACCACCAGGCGCCGTGACGGTAAGCGGCACAGTTACCAGAGTTCTTGTCGTTGTCTCGGTCATGCGTTGTAAAACTCCCTCCATTGCTATAATCCATGCTGTCGCCTGTAGACACACGCACGCACGCACGCACGCACGCATACACACGATGTACGAAACTAGTAATAAAGTTGTAATAAACAAAAGAAATATTCTAAAGGGTTGAATTAAGTAAAAACATCCCAGACTTATAAAATACAGATGAACACAAAAGAATCAAAGCAAATGAGTGTAGAAGGTACATGTTGCAACTGTTAATAAAGTTCTATGATGACAGTAAAACTGAATATAAACCAACATAAATAAGAACATGGGGTTCATAATACTCGTGAGAATTGTGCTGAAACACATCACAAGAGTCGACACAAACGCTTGGGTCTGGTTTTTAAACCATCGGTGTGGATGGTGTCTGTGTATATAGATTAGTTTTTTAATCATTTATAATTTTAAATATTGAATGTTCTTTTCCACCATTTTGTTCTCCTCTGGTATTCAAATACATGAATACGGTCGAGAGACCAAATAAGATTAAAAAAAAACTTGTTATTTAAAAAAATCAAAGGTCAATAAAACTAACATCTAGTTACCTTGCATGTGATAAATCTTCAAAAGCTGAAATTTGAATGCATGAATATTTGCTCTTTATCTGGACGAATGTAACAAGAAAAAGCGAAATCTATATTTGACGGATTTTAAACTGTTGTTTTTGTTCAGCCATCGTAAACAAGAAATAGAAAAAGCGAGATTATTGGAAGTCGTGACAAAACATCGACTTGACATGATCAATATTATTGTGGAGTTTATGTTCACCTTTAGTTTTTACTTAATTTTCTTTACGACTTCTTGGTTTCCTAGTAATTGTTTGTCACTGTGTAAATACTGTACAAAGTGGTCACATGTCGATATGGAAAAGACAAGCAACTGTCTGCTGGCCTGATGCTTTCGTGGTCCTACTGACACCCGCAGGTAAGACACGTGTACTGAGGAGAAGGAATCTGTCATAGGGAGAGCTCCTACATCACAGAATAAGGAAAGTTATATTAAAAAGAAGAGAGTGTATCCGGACTATTGGCTATAAATTATAAATGTTGTCCCCGTTTACTGATATACTGGGAGCCAAGTGATGTAAACGCCGACAGCTTGATAACAACACTCTCTGTGACTGGTATGGTCGCCTTATAATCAAAGACAAGGCAAGGCTGGCCAGTCATACACCAGGCAAATAAAATTATTGGCACATGACAGCTGACACTTTGTGACTTGTACCTTCATGCAGTCAGAAAGATGGCAAATCACATGACTTCAGACCAAACACACCCTCTCCATCCCAACTATCAGCTGTTGTCCTCGGGCAGGCGCCACAAGATGCCACGTGCACAGAAAACTGTCTACCAGAGGTCCTTCGTGCCAACAGCCATCACCATCATAAATAACAGGCACAAGAACTCGTATGTCTACCATGTTACCTTTTAGGAGGTGCGTGTGTATGTGTGAGAGGGTGTAGGTGTGCGTGTGCGTGTGTGTGTGCGTGTGTGTGTGTGCGTGTGTGTGCGCGCGCGTGTGTGTGTGTGTGTGTGTGTGTGTGTGTGTGTGTGTGTGTGTGTGTGTGTGTGTTGAATGCCGTGTATGTCTGCCCGTTATGTTTGTATGAGTATAAATATATACACACACATTTAAAGATATGCTTATATTATGTTTGTATGTGTGTAGTGATTGTGAGCAAAGGAAACAGTTCTGTCTTGTACTGTCTTGAACATGCAATAAAGTTTGATTTCATTTGATTTAACCTGGGTAGTCCCGGCGCAAAAGTACACAGACGGCATGTTGTGTGTGTGTGTGTGTGTGTGTGTGTGTGTGTGTGTGTGTGTGTGCACTTCATTTCTATAGTTGCTCACTTTATTAACTCATCATTTCAATAGTTGTTTATTGTACATACAAACGGTTCCACATCAAGCGGTTAAACAGTATTGTTGTGATATTTTAATATTAGTTTACTGGACACACGTACCCGCGTTACCCGAGTAGCCGGACAGGGTAAGTGTGTAGTTTGTCTCAGGACCACCCACCCTGAATGACGAGTACTCAGCATAGTGATGTTCTCCATTCACCTCGCGGAGGTCTACACGCAGCTTATAGAGTTTTCCTCTTGTCAGTCTGTACAGCGCTGATAATCCTGATGGAGAGCATTAAAAAAAATTACTTAGAAACAACCTTGTCCTGATATTTAAATAACGACCTTGATATATATATATATATATTCTGTATTGTACTAAAAGAGGCTGTAGAAGTGGCCTGAAGATTTAAAAGCAATATGCAGTTCAAGGTAGATAGAAGGCCAGATGAGACTATAGCTGTAGAGAGTGTTTTACTACTAACACGTAGTTTAAAAATGTATTAACATAATAAGGTGTTTGAGCTACTGGTTACTACTAAGGACTTCCTAATGTTGTGGCCATTTAGCGAAGATAACCGCTCACAGCGAAACAAAACTTTTTTCTGACAACTGAGGTTTTGAAGAACTTGGAGATAATGGACATGAACCATCTAGTTCTCTGTCTCTTTCTCTATCTCGCGTCATCTACTAATATCAATATCATAATTATTTTCCATATAAAATCCTGTGATGATTCAACTTTGAGTCATAAACATAGCATTATGATGTTATTAAGGTCAAAACAGATGCTTACCTCTCTATTGGTTTTTGCAGAGAATTATTATTAATTACATAACGTTCCTAACGAAATTTTGAATCTGCCTAACATGCGCGTAAACAACTCGACTTGCTGATAGGAACTCACGCACGCACGCACGCACACACACACACGTGCGCGCGCGCGCACACACACACACAGAGGTCTGTCGATAATAGCGCCTAATGACTAGCACTCTAGAGACAATAGTGACGAGAGCCTCGTTATGATTAGAAAGGGGATTAATCAAGTTAAGAGAGTGAGTAAAGGTCTATTCTCACGCTGCAATATACCGCAAGTTGCAGGGTTTGCAGGTCCTGCTCAGAGCTTTTCGAGTTTTGCACACGGCTGCGAGGGGTCCGTGCATCAAGGTTTTCAAGGATAGGACGCACTTCTATAATCTTGCCGAGCCTGACCTACATTACATGGCTGTAGCCAATCGGAATGTTTGAACACAGTCGCCTCCCTTTTACCTCCAAATTAGAAAATGGCGATATGGTCAGAGGAAAGGTATACGAATTTGATTTGTATGTGGGGAAAACTACCCGTGTCTGTTCGACACTGCCAATCCAGAGTATCTCAACCGAGACAAGGCGAAGAATGCCTGAATTGAAATCGCTCGTGCTCTGGGCAGCCTCGATCAGATATAAAAGTTCTTCAAACGTTGCAGACGACATCCGCAAAAAGCGTCTGCATTTTTTCGAGTCTTCCGAAGATATTTATTTTAGAAGACATGAAAATAAGGCACCTAACCGACTCCTTGGCGCTACCCGGCCCTCACCCACATCTTGTTTTCCTTCTTCTTTCTCTCCCTACTTCATCAGACAATATTTTTAACGTAGCAGCAGTAGCTTCCGAAAGTATCTGATTGTCTGCCATTTTGTCGACTACCCACAATGCGCTGTGGGGATGACGTCACCTGGCAAGACACTACAGCGAGTGGACTTGCAACGCTGCCTACCCAACAAAATCTTGCACGCCCAAACCTTGAAAACATTGCAGCGTGAGAATAGGCCTTAAGACTTGCCCAGCCAGAACTCCCCAGTCACATCACCAAAACCTCTCTCATACTCAGTCCACTTCCTGTAGAAGTCAAGGGAACCATCTCGACGTCTCTGGAAAACCTGAGAGTGACACACAAGGTCAAAGGTCATTCCCAGACAATGAGGAGGAGGACCTTTGAGTCAGTGTAAGATATAGACCTTGGTAAATAACATCCTTTACACACAGCGTGTAGTACATTTGACAAGACAAACAACTTTAAAGCATTGTGTTGTCTTTGAAAGATCCAAACCTTTCAAACTTCATGTTTTGTAAGATGTTCATGGGATCCAATGAAACATATTTTACACTCCACACCAACACACGTACCAGCCAACCTCCGCCAGTGGAGTCCATGTCACACCAGACTTTGTGGTTGTTGTCTATCAGTTGAATGAAGTACACACCTGACTTGGCTCCTGTCTGTTGCCAGTCTTGACAAGACTCTACTCACATCCAAACACAAAGCAGACTTGTTATTGGTTGGTGTCGGACAGGACTTACCTTTCACTTCTATACATTTAAAACTGTAAAGTGTAGTAATCTGTATAATGTGATAATTTATATGATCAATCACACATTCTGGTCAGTCGTCATATTTTATTAAAATAGAACATTCTAAAAGGAACATTTATCACTTGTATGTGGCATTGTGAACACCTGTGTTATACACAATATCTCCATTCATTCTAAACAAATGCCGAGAATGTGAAAATAATCTACTCACAGACAAAAAGAATCGATGAGTAAATGAGTAAATACACTTTTATATTCCTTTTCTAGCTCTTTCATGACAATTGTGGATGACCTCATATCTTTTTTACTTTTTACTTTTATATAAAATGTTTGGCTCAAGAGACAGAATATTTGCATCATAACTATTTTTTGACATTTTGAAACATTTAATGACAGAAGTATCTTTTGGAAAAGAATTTGTACACTGCATAATATAATAATATACCATAATAGTGCATAATAGTCCACAATGCTGGTCCTTCTTAACCCCGCCCCCTTCCCTCTTGCGACTTTACCCATCCTTCTCGCAGAATCACTATATTTTTCTGTTCCTGTTACTTGATGCCTTTTGTTTTCTGTTTTGTCAGTACTGTCGTTTTCTTTCGTCCCCTGTGTTCTGTATTTACTTAGTCCACGTCTCTTCCTCGTTTAAAGCGCTAAGAGCATGCTCTCTATGAGTGTGAATATGCGCTATACAAATCTTCGCTATTATTATTATTATTATTATTAATATTATTATTATTATATATTGAGAGACAAAAGTGAACACTCAAAAACACTCTTATTGCGATTTGTGCATTTGTCATAATTAATGTTTATATCCACTCTAGAATTCACAACAGTTTATATATATATACAGCTGTATACTGCATTATAATAATCTCTCAATTAACATATAGTTCTAATTGGAATCTGTGTTTGTTGTCAGTACAATATAATCCAAACATTTTGCAGTGTGTGTGAACCTACCGGCAGCACGACACGAGTCGTTAGTCTCAGACAAGGGGAGGCGGGAGGAGCAGAGACATCTCCCCGACACACACTGGCTGTATGGGTCCGCACACTCCAGGCTGTGGTTACACGGGGCCTTGTACCACACTGGTCCAGGGTATGAGGCGGGGGACGGCAGGCAGGATCTCTGGTAGTGGGTCCACCCTTTACTGGTGTGAGGATACCACCCGGACTCTGCCTCGCGTGAGGTGACGTCATGAAGCAGACAGCGCCCTCCACTGGCTGACACGTGCGACAAAACAGGTCAACAACAACAACTCACACAGTTAGTGGCCATCCCTAATGATAAACCAATCATACGGTC